>WHPX01000044.1:0-26434 GCA_011057435.1 Actinia equina
TTCTTGATCTATCATTAGAACATGAAGCACGTCTTATTGAAGAAGAAACTCAGTAACACTATTTAGTGAAGTGCGAAATATGGGTTGGTTCGCAGACTAGCAGGTAATAAATATACACTCAATTGAAGAATCGTTGTCGGGTTCAGAAACATAGAACATGGTAGCTGAGACCGAAATGGCACATGGGAAATGACATAATTATATTAAAATTTATTCATTTGCGCCATCCATGCAGTCGGTTTAGAATGTCAAACACGTATTAAAAACAGTGGATAATGCTACGTGTCGCCGGTCACAGCATGCATCTAATTAATGTACTTCCCATGTGCCATTTCGGTCTCAGCTTCTATGTTCCTGAACCCGACAACGATTCTTCAATTGAGTGTATACAAAATGAGGAAAAATTATATCACGTATTCCTAAAAATACCGCACATGCTTAAAACCAACAGTTCTTTTTTATCCCTAAAAGGAGGTAGAGATTTCAGCCCCTATGAGAAACGAGTATCGTTATTTATTCAGGAGTACGAGCCAGTTTGTTTAGGATTACACGACGCATAGCTTTGCGAAAGAAACAATATATATGTTATATAAAGGAAAAAAGGAAACACCGACTGATTCTTTTTATTAATTAATCTATTGTTTAGGATTTTTATTTCGACTACTTTGCACTGAGGCTTAAGAATACGTAACATTATGAAATTGCGCGTGAAGGAAACTCCTAACAAACACAAGTATACCGACAAGAAACTGTTGAAGATTGTCTAGCATTGAGGAGGTGTACCATTTCTTGATTCTCCTTCGAAACTCTTGCAATAACAAATACCCATGCCTAAGGTTTAAAAAACGACAACAAAAAATGGCACGTTAAAACAGGGAAAGTCAAATAACAAAAGGGAAAGTCAAATAGAACAGGACAGAGAGTACAGCAGAGCACATAATTTTGCTAAGATAGAGAACTTACCCATAAACCCACAATCAAGCTTCCAATACATGGGACAGCAGTATTTATTCCATATATTATTGTGACAATGATAACGCGCAACTATAATTTATAATTTGGCAAAGACAAAGAAGGGAATCAATTCCAGTTTAAAATAATGATATAAAGAATGCTAAATCAAAGTTTAATTAAGAGAGATAGCAAAAAGCATATATGACATATAGTGCCCAATAGCAATGACCACGACACTATAGAAAAACGTTTAATAATAATAATAATAATAAATAAAAAAATAATAAACTCTTTATTTACTGAGGGTAGCCGACTAAATAGCAATATGCTAACAAACCTGTGGCCCTCTAATATATAAACTATGATATATGTGTATAAAAAACTATAAAATTATAATTACAAGATAAAAACCCCTACACTAAAAATAAATTATAACTAATAGTTTAATAAATTACAATCCATCCATCCATCCATCCATCCATCCATCCATCCATCCATCCATCCATCCATCCATCCATCCATCCATCCATCCATCCATCCATCCATCCATCCACCATCCATCCATCCGCCATCCATCCATCCATCCATCCCTCCAATCCATCCAGCATCCATCCATCCATCAATCCATCCATCATCCATCCTCAATCCATCAATCCATCAATCCATCAATCCATCAATCCATCAATCCATCAATATACTTTTGCTAGAACAATAATGTGTTAACAAACAAAAATTGAAAGCCCTTGAGTTTCAAGCAAGTACATTAAGTGTTGGTATTTTGTGAAGTCCAATTTATCAGGCATGTTGAAAGTCAAGTCACATATTATTTCAATAGCATGAAGACGTTTTGAATAATTTGCATAAGGACTTCGAGCATGTGCAAACGTTTTTCACTCGTGTCTATGACTACAGCCATTTCAAAGCAGTACTCGATCATTATGATTGTAACGCCATAGATTCTTTGATATCGTATCCAGGACTATCCCATCATGCGTACCATTCAATATACCAACAATAACATGTTATTTCAATAGGTAATCATATGTTAACCAGTGAAATTTGGGATAAACTTTCCAAAACAGAGAAATCTCCCGAGGGAAACTACGCAGAGTTTGACAAAACACGTGAAATTTATTCCTAATAAGCCTGAAGCGAGATGAGGTTTTACCCCCGACTCTATACCATAATAGTTTTTAAAAATTCTTTCATATTGAAATTTTTGATTCCTTAGAGAATACAAGAACAAAAGCAGTGTGAAAAGGAATATGGTCTAGAGACGGGGGTAAAACGTCATGTCGCTTCAAGCTCATTTCAAGAGTTTCCTTGATTACCGATTAATATTATGAAGGACAAATTACGGTAGAGAATTCTGGCAGGCATAAGCTTGATTTTACTTGAGTTGGTAGCAATCCAGCCTTATCGATGAACAAAAAAATATTTCCGACGAATTTATGGTAGCCACGGCAAATGTTTTAAAGTTATAATTTTGCAAATGACTATGATTCATTACAAAAATTCTAGTTTCTGCCGTAAAACTTCCTCTAGCTCGTAGTTAGTTTGCCGGATGTTTTCACTTTCTGATTGTCACACCAGTTTTGAATTACTTTCCATCAACTATCGATGCTGTTTTTTGTTTTCTTAAATTTGCGAGGACTTTTTCGACGAAAGGAATAATGGTTTTCCTCGTTTTCCTCCCCTTTTGTTTTGAAAAAGAAGAATCCCCATCACCATGGCAAAAGTCAATTTCACACTGTATTACAAATTAAGCTTGAAATTTCACCTTGACATTTGGGAGTATGGTATGGTATTACATGCAATGCGAATTCATACGGAAGACAGCACTGCTCTGTAACCGCTTGAAACTAGCAAACTGAGATGCCAGAATAGAAGCCGACAGACTACACAGCACAACTCTTTATAAAATAATTAGAGAGTTAAACGAGACTTGAAGAACGAACAAAGCCTATCGGGAGTGACGTCACAGATCATTCATTCAACACAAACTCAGTTGACGACCATAAACGGATAACAAGCAATAGCATGATAAAGAGAAGTAACCGAGGAAAAATAGGGAGGGTGAGGCGGGCATGTCAGTCCTTCGGTTACTACTCTTTATGAGATAGAATTCAAGTCAAACTTCAACTTACAGGTAAGTCTCGTTTAACTCTCTAATTCTATCTCATAAACCGTAACCTACGGACTGTCATGAAGATTTCAAAGCATGGGAGGCAACTGAAGACCAGAATACAATTGTAAACGGTAGTTCACATCATTATCACACTTTATTAGCAAAATAGATGCAATCACACTAAAGGTTAACATTGTACTAATGTAGATTTTGATATTGAAAACAATTAACATTCTATTGTTTCATCAATAACATGTTTGAAATAGAATCTTCTAAAGGTCTTAGCACTACTCCAACCCGCCTTCTTTAAGATATCATCTAATGGAATAGAAGCACAAAAAGCAGCAGTTGCAGCAGCGTGTCTAGTGGAGTGAGGCTTGAACACTGTTATATCAATACCAGCCCATTCTAGGACTGTCTTAATCCATCTAGACATAGTCTGTCCCCCCACAGCTTTATAAGGCTTGATAGTAGAAATAAACAAAGTGTTATCCCTGCGTAGTTTACTGGTTCTCTCGATGTATTCCTCTAAACATAGCAAAGGACAAATATCTGAATCAGGTGTATACCTAGCTATTATCACTGGAGGGATAGGATAGTTAGGACGACTTTGCTTCACATGCTTATTCAGAATAAAGATATATTCATCCTTTGATTTCTTCAGATATTCATTACTTATGTCTAGTTGCAAAAGTGTTTGTTTCCTCTGAATAGTCACCAAGGCCAAAAGAGTAGCTAATTTATAAGTGAGCTCTTTAAGGGATAGATACCGATTGGGGGAAAAAGTCTTCAAAAATTGTAAGACTTGGTTGACATCCCATATGGCATAATTTTTATTTGAAGCTGGGGGTTTCTGTTCAAAGGCCCCTTTAAGAAACCGACACACGATTGGATGTTGGCCTACAGGAATTTTGTCAATCATTATAATACAAGATAGTGCTGACCGGGCAGTATTTAAAGAGGAGTAGGATAGATTAAGCAGGGTATACAAGAATTCCAACACATCATTCAAAGTGGGAGAAAATGGAGCAATTTTCCTTGCACTACAGAACTCAGACCACTTTTTAATATACACTGTGTACTGTTTCTGGGTGGCTGGTCGCCACGAGTTGGTGAGTACACTGATAACGTGTTGCGAAAAACCCTGCATTTGGTAGTACTCCCTGATACTAGGCAAGCCATGAGTTTCAGTCGCCCTTGCATGTTGTGAGTCTTTCGACCCGATGGGTGGAATAGCAGCTGGTTCTTGGCTGTCCAAACCATCACCACAGGCTGGCTGATGAGCATCTGTAAGACTCTGGTGTACCAAGTTTGAGTGGGCCAAGCTGGCACCACTAACAATCCCTCTGCTTGGTCGCTGGTTACTTTGTCCAAGCAGCGTGGAATCAAGCTAAATGGAGGAAAAGCATAAAACTTTTCACCTGCCCATGATCTACTAAATGCATCCACATAAACTGCTTCTGGGTCAGGTCTCCATGACACATAACGAGGTAAACGATGGTTCAGAACTGATGCAAACAGGTCAATAGTAAGATTAGGAAAAAGCTCACAGAGCTTAGAGAACATATCTCCACCTAACATCCATTCATGATCCGAACAGCGGCGTCTAGACAATGCATCAGCCTGCACATTCGCTACACCTGGAATATGGACAGCTGTTATCCACAAATCTCTGTCAATACACCAGTTCCATATTTTGCTTGCAACAGCATTGCAAGCGGCAGACTTACAACCACCCATTTCATTAATATAGGATACTGCAGTAGTATTGTCAATTTCAAATCTAATATGGGTTCCACTTAGATCTTTACAGAAAATAGTGAGACAGATAAACGCAGTATATAATTCTCTTACATTGATGTGCAGAGATCTTTGTTCCTCTGACCAAACGCCATGGGACTGGAAGGATTCATCGGTACTGCAAATGACTCCCCAGCCACTGTCGCTAGCATCAGTCTGAAAACTGTGTGAATGAGTAGGATGTTTAATGTTACGGAACACATGCATAACATTATCACACCACCATCTCAGTTCTTCTTTGGCATGCATTGACAACTGCATTGTGGCATCATAATCACCATTATTAGCTGATAAGGCCCGTATTTTATTTCTTTCTAGATTACGATAGTGCAATCTTCCAAAGTCAACCCCTGGTAAGGCTGATACCAGCTTACCGATGATATGAGCAATAAAGCGAATGGGAAAGAACTCCCCATTTTGAGCCTGTGTGCATAGAGATATGATTTGTTTCTTCTTTTCAAGGGTTAAGGTAACAGTCATTGTTACTGATTTCAAGATGAAGCCCAAAAATGTTAAGGACTGAGAAGGAGTAAGCACAGATTTCTTAGGATGTACATAAAACCCCAGTTTGAGGAAGAGATGAACTGCCTCCTCGAGATTGGAGAAACAGTCTTGCAAATCATTCCCTTGAATGAAAAAATCATCAATGTATCCTGTAACAGAGCATCCTTTCTGCCTTAAACACGCTAAAGGAACTTTCATGACCTTGGTGAAAATTCTAGGAGAGCTTGTTAAACCCATGGGTAAAGCATTGAATTCATATAATCGACCGTCCCAGATAAACTTTAGATATTTCCTTTGTTCGGGCGCGATCGGAAGAGTATAATACGCATGTTTTAAATCTAATGAAGCAAAATAGGCCCCAGGGGAAATTATGCTTAAGACGGAATTTAAGGTATCCATCTTAAAAGGCCTGAACAGAACAGCTTGATTGCAATTCTTGAAATTAAAGATAAGTCTGAATGACCCATCCTGTTTAGGTGTTACAAATATAGGCGACAAACATTCACCCGGTTCATGGCTTGAGGGACTAACCACCCCTAATTCGACTAACTTATGGACCTCATCATTAATAATGTTCGCTTGAGTGCGATTAAAAAATTTCTGGCCATGTGTGCTATATAGACATGGGTCGTCGATAAATTCTATATGGCAATGCCTTACAATATCAAGAATTTCTGGATCAGTGGTTAGTTTAGCCCACTCAGAGAAACACTGACTTGCTTTACCCGCAACAAAAGGTTGTTGGGAATTGACAATATCTAATAAATTTGTATGTACATACCAATTATTTGACTTAGATTGCTTCTTATTCTCAGACTGTTGGTAACTACTGTGTGATGTATAAGTGGACGTACGTCCACCTAGTCTTCCTCTACCTCTGCGATAACCTCGTGAGTAAGGTGCAAATCGATTTCTTCCACGAGAACTTGAAGGTGACGACTGTCCCTTGCAAACTTTGCTTTTCTGTAGCTCTGCGATTTCTTTAACTCGCTTTGATGTCTCTCCCCCAAAGAGGAATTCGTCAGCAGGGTTAGTTGAGGAACATAATCCCTTGGCAAATTCTGCCTTGAATTGTGGCCTGATTGCATCTCTACGTCGTTGATTAATTTCGTAATTAGCAGTCATCGCCAATGTTAATCCATCCAGCGCCGGAGTCAACAAATCTTTAGACGCTTTGGAGTTAACCAGCTTATTCGTAACCTCTAACTGACAGTTAATGGAAGCAAGTAGCATCTGTTGTGTACTTTGCAGTTTCGCATCATTCGTTTTAGTGCGTGTTGGCAATTGGGTCCAGATACCATTTCCATGATGACGTTTGATTATCGTTTTGCATTGGTCTGTGCTGATTCTATGCAGACAGAGCTTGTTTGCCACACCAGCAATTTCATCATTAACCTTCGGTCCCTTGAGTTCAATGTCAAGGTCCAACTGACTTGAATAATCGGATAGCAGGTTTTTCCTCTATCTCCCCGCTGTCTTCCACATCGTTGGTCTTAGCTATTTTGTCCAAATCATTTTGGATAGAAATGACTGAAGAGTCATCTTCGTAAACTTCATTCTCTTCATGAGGTCCGTCGTAATGTTCCTCGTCGCGACTAGTCATGTAGTCGCTAAATTGGGTCATATTTTCATTTAGAAGTTGGATATTCCTGAGAAGAGCACGGTTAACGTCTTCCTCGGCGCCCTCAGCGGGGTCACCTTCATTACGAGCTTCCATAATCTATCAGAGAACCAAAATAAATGTCAAAACGACTCGATTGCTCAACATGGCTTCGCCACGTGGTTCTCTGTGAATGCCTCTACGAGGTCATTAGGGTGAATTTTTCGTTATATTTCACATAATGTGCCTCCTGCGGAGTACACTTCACCCTTTTCTTTCATTTGACCTGCAAAGAAATTGAAAAACTTACCTTAAACCACGAAAAATTATCCGAAACGTAAAGAGGTCGCTCGAGACGTCAAAACTCCCTCGATAGTCTTGGTTCAATGATCTGTGACGTCACTCCCGATAGGCTTTGTTCGTTCTTCATGACAGTCCGTAGGTTACGGTTTATGAGATAGAACTGCTATTAATCTAGCATTCTTAGAGCACAAAGCACGCGCCCTTGTATTTTACTTTTAAAAAAATGAAAAACATGCTCACTGTGCCGTGTGAAGTCATCACACAGCATCAATATTTGATAATTGATATTGAATTATGTCGATGTGAATTATTGAAGGTTTTTTAAAGCAACTATAGAAACACTTAGACAAATACTGGCCGTATTTCGCAGCAGAGCTCAGCGAGGCAAACGAATCCTAGCCATTTTTCACAACATTTGCCGGAAAATATATTGTTTCATGATGAATTCTAAAGTTAAATCCAAACGAACGAACCGAACGTAACGAACCTTCTGGATTCTCGACGAACAAACTGCTGAATGCTTTTGACTTCCGTCCTTATATATGATAACAGTAATGATGAAAAGGTAAATTATACACCGTGAAAAAGATGAAAAAACTTACTGACGTTTCGGACGCTAGTCCTTCGTCGGAGTAAAAGAGAAAGAGGTGATAGAGAGGCGTGTATATAAGATAGAATAAGACAAAGGAAACCAATGAGAACAAGGTAGGCAAGGAAACAAAAACAAACAATTAAAAGACAAAAGAAAAGGTTAGTTGAAAGCAAAGCGTTCATTAATCCCGTTGGGACTAAGAGTGCCCAATAGGTGAATAAGCCGCATTTCTTTGGTCTTGCGACAATCATTATTGCCGTTAATCAAAGAAAGACCGAAAACAATGAAGTCAGAAAGAGAATGATTAGCTAGATTAAAATGCCGGGAAACTGGTTTGGTGGGATCGTTATTGCGAATATCGTAAAGATGATTGCAAATGCGATCACGATCTTCTTTTTATATATGATAAGATTTGGGTGGAGACAATGTTCTCAAATGTCAGGTGTCAATCTCACTCCAAACTTGCCCAAGGCCCTTTAAAAAAGCCTGGTTTCCATATGATCGCTCACGATCGCCGGATCGCTGAAAATGATGCCAGCGATCGTGAGCGATTATATGGAAACACTTTTCAGCGAACGTGAGCGATCGTGAGCAACCGTGAGCGATCGTTAGCGATTATATGAAAAACACATTTCAGCGATAGAGCGATCAAAATGTATCCTATAACGCATCTGTCAGTTGTGGTAGCCATAGCGACGTACCAAACAAAACGAAACATTGGCCTTGCGTGAAGACTTTTTATTGTAGATGATGGCTAGTAAACACTAGCGTGGACTGCGTCGGTGTTTCTACAATACAACAAGTTATCGTAGAATTATAAGTTTAACACCGTAGGGAAAATAGAAACTGGAAACTGACGTTACTATATTTATTATTATTATTAGCTATTGACTCCGACGAAGGACTAACGTCCGTAACGTCAGTTTCCAGTTTCTATTTTCACTACGGTGTTAAACTTATAATTGTGAAAATTGAATGGGCTGAACTGTGGTGGAATAATGATAGATGTGTTGATCATCACAGTGAATGAGGGATCTAAGCGAACGCTGTAAAGAAAGACTTGAAAAAGTGATTTCAAGCTTCAACGAAAATCGAACCCATGACCTCCGCGATGCCGGTGCGATGCTCTGCCAACTGAGCTATGAAGCCAATCATGTTGGCGAGCGGTCATTTTTGTTGGGTTCTTCAAGCCCCCATAAATAATAAGTGTGAAAATTGAATGGGCTGAACTGTGGTGGAATAATGATAGATGTGTTGATCATCACAGTGAATGAGCGATCTAAGCGAACGCTGTAAAGAAAGACTTGAAAAAGTGATTTCAAGCTTCAACGTGAATCGAACCCATGACCTCCGCGATGCCGGTGCGATGCTCTGCCAACTGAGCTATGATTTACAGCGTTCGCTTAGATCGCTCATTCACTGTGATGATCAACACATCTATCAAACTTATAATTCTACGATAACTTTTTATCCTAAATTGATCTTGAGTTCAAGTTATTTCTACACATTTCTAAAAATATTCTCGATCAAACAGTCGAAGCTCATTGAATAGTGTATGGTAAAGACCTTGCTGTTTTCTGTTTTTGAAGATATATCTCACCCAAAAACGATGAGATCTTTACTGTTTCAAATGTGATCTTCGCTTGGCTAAAACAAGCAGAAAAACAGCGCTTTCTTGTAGAAAGAAGCTTTCTTCCTCCGCCATGTTGTCAAAACGCTATGCTACCACGCGTGGTTCATACAGATTACAACTGCCCATATTATCCGTTGGCTCATAAAAGAACCACAAACTCAAGTGGAGCTCGCTGTAGCATATAATTCAGCGACTTAATGGAAACAAATGTCAGAAACGGATGGCGATCGTGAGCGATTCATGCATCAAAGATTTCAGCGATCCGGCGATCGTGAGCGATCATATGGAAACCAGGCTTTAATAAAATAACAAAAAGAGCTAATTAGAGATTTAATTTTGCGCATAAGATCACTCTTTAGCCGAAGACATACCCATTTGTACTTTATAACTTCAGATATTCTTATTATTGATTTTCACGTGAAGTAACATCGTTTTATTGAGCAATGCAGGTCTTTTTATTTTAACGCGCTTTTGTTTTTCCGTGCTCCCCAAAGGCAATACGCGATAATCCTTTGCCCATGAATATGGCATTCTTTGTTCAACGCGCACAATAAGAATTAAAAAGAAAAAAGAAAATTAATAACTAGCACTTTGTCCAGCGCAATGAGTCATACATTAGATAATCTTTTCAGTGTTGCCGATATGTTCATCAAATAGTAGGTTTCTTTGGTGTAATATTTCAAAGACAAGTGCTAGTGTTTCATGTAATGTTTAAAAGCCGACAATGAGGACTGCACGGGATTTCAAAGTCCTCGCAATTAGTTCCAGTTCTCGGCTACGCCTCGGGATGTCAAAGTCCGTGCAACTAATTACATGAAGTCCCGTCAAGTCCGATTTGAAGGCCTTTAGACGACTTTTCAAACTCATTAACTATTCGGGAGGAATCTTGAGAAAAAAGAAAGGAAACTTAAAACCGGGGAGGGTTTTGAATGCGGCAGCCGGGAAGATTTGGGAGTGAAGTTAATTAAGATCATAAGTTTCCGCAGTTAAGAAATATCAAATATTTTTGTGTTGACAGGATTGATTATCAAAACATTTCAAAGTATTCATATTTGCAAAAAGAGTGGAAGGATTAAAAGACGTTTGTAAATACGTTGAAAGTCAAGATCATGATCGCTGTTTAGTTATTATCAAGAGATAACTAGCTAAAAACTAGTGTAAGCTGCGTCGGTGTTTCTAATCAATCAGTAATGATGAAAGGGTAAATTTTACACCGTCGGAGTAAGGACTAGCGTCCGAAACGTCAGTAAGTTTTTTCATCTTTTCACGGTATAAAATTTACCCTTTCATCATTACTATTTACTTATTATCTATAAGCGTTAGAACACTATAAGTGTGCAACCGATAAATACCGATAGATGTGTTGAAAGAGGCTCTTTTACTCCGACGAAGGACTAGCGTCCGAAACGTCAGTAAGTTTTTTCATCTTTTTCACGGTGTATAATTTACCTTTTCGTCATTACTGTTTCATTAGAAACACCGACGCAGCTCACACTAGTTTTTAGCTAGTTATATCTTCTTTATGCTAATCCTATTGTTTTTTTATACTCATTAATTATTCACGAGGTAATCATTCAATCATCAGCAGGTATTTGGGTCAGATGCTAGACCTTGAAACTCCGGAAAGGTCACTCGAAAGGACATTGAAAACGTTTTTCGAAGATCTTGGACTTTGAGATAGAATATGTGCATAAATGAACTACTAAAACATTGATCATGCAGAATAAATGTATCATCATATTTTATTACATACTGAGTTTGCACAATCAGTTGGGCTGATCACATCTGAATCATCTTTCTTTTTTGCGTCAACTGGCCCGAGAACATAAGAAACAAACTTTTCCTTTTCTTTGCTTGCTTTCTCTTGCACGAATCGGAAAAGCGCATTACTGGTATGACCGGTTCGCTCACGAATTAGGTTTTCATCGAAATTCTTCTTAAAAAGAGTAGTAGCACAGGTAACTCCCAGGCAATGGCGCGTTTTTCTCTCTCTCAGTCCAGTTGCTTCGCACAAACACTAAAAGCCGTGTGCACTTAGTGTGAATTAAACAATAGAAAACAATAGGATTAGCATAATTTAGCATAATGTATTTAGTGGTATTTATCGGTTGCACACTTATAGTGTTCTAACGCTTGTAGATAATAAGTAAACAGTAATGATGAAAATTTAAATTATACACCGTGAAAAGACGAAAAAACGTACTGATGTTTCGAACGCTAGTCCTTCGTCGGATTAAAAAAACCACTCCGACGAAGGACTAGCGTCCGAAACGTCAGTAAGTTTTTTCATCTTTTTCACGGTGTATGATTTACCTTTTTATTATTACTGTTTCATTAGAAACACCGACGCAGCTCACACTAGTTTTTAGCTAGTTATATCTTCTTATATATATGGAATGTCCGAGTGCGTTGTTGTCGCGTGCCGATATTGAATTAATTATTTCTAGCGGGGTGAGCTCTTTAGTACGATGGACGAGAAGGGACTTCAGACTTCAGAGACTTAATTATTACTAAAAAAAATCCTACTCGTTTATTTACTTAAATTACAAAGTATTTGATTCATGAAATTTGAATATTCGAAAATACTTAGTTTTGCATCAGGTCATTATTAAGACAAATAATAATTGTTCTAAAAGCTTCGTGTTTTAAATAATAATTTAACATAGACACTATGACATCCCTTTACTCAACACTGAAATGAAAAAAACAGAATATTATGCTGACAGCATAATGACATTTATGTCGAAACATTATACTGTTGTTCGATACGGTAATTCAACTAGATGAATCCGCATATCTCAAGTCGACCAATAGGATATGATTACTGTTATTACGTAGCAGTACTTAAGGCGCGTCTTACTACCACGAGGCCTCTTTCCTACTATTCTCGCAGTCAAGCAAGTTCACAGTAAATTTATTCTCGCCCCACCTTAGCCGAAGACGTAGCTTCTTTGGGTTTTGGTATTTTGTACGATTATATAGGTTATTCATTATTAAACTGCCACTAGCGTGGCCAAAATTATTCCAAAACCATTGTCTCCTGTCTTCTCTTTCGCAAACTAGTGCGTCGCGATGCAAGGCTTGAACGTTAGTAAGCTTTAGTCTAAATAAAGTTGCAGAATGTTTCGACATAAAGAAAATTATCAGTATTCATGGTACCTGACAGTTTTCAAAATAAAGCCATTACTAATGCAATGTTTTCTTCTTATGGAGTATGGGTATTATGTCATCACTGGATCCTTTTTGTATGGCAACTAACGAATCGCAGTCATGAACAAAGCTTCAAATGACATTAATATATCAATAGTATTCAGTTTACAGGAAGGCTACGCTTTATTAAGTTTGACTGCTTTGCATTTTCACTTTTTCCTGAACTTATTATCCAGATAATGTTATGTGGACGAAAGAATCGAAACCCCTTGATCTATAGCAAATGTTCAGGATTTTTCCTACAATAGGAAGATAAAGAAGACAAAATGGCTCAGGTTAGTGACATTGCTATATTTCTACAGTAAGTTGGTAGCTTTTTTAAATGTAATTTTCTAACGTAATTACTACATGAATGATTCAGTTATTTCACTCCTCAGTACAAGAGGTTATTCGACTGTTTCTCAATGCAGTTGAAAACCAAACTCATGTCTGTTGAAAATCAAACTCATGTCAGTTGACTAGGTGGATTGTTTTTTAATCGGTTGCACGAAATCGATCTGTTTTTGTTTGTTTGTTGTTTTTTTTTTACATCAGGAATGCCGAACATTGCATTACGGCCAATTGATTGTTTTTAAATAAAAATTGTTCAATATTAACTTTTCGTTTCTCGAAAACTTTTGCCAATTGGAGTAAGAAAAGCAAGCAGACGGAATCACTTAAGGGGGTAAATGTTTGGAGAGGTTCTGTTCTGAGCATGAGGTAGTTTGGGGTTGTATCGTCGTGTACGGGAATTGTCAGGGGAATTCTATTCAAATTCAAATTTGGAGTAATCGGCTAGTAGTCGTACCCTACGATAGCATAAATTAAACTATAATAAATATTTATGTGCACATGCTGATGATACATCGTTTAAATATGACTAAAAAATGAGAACACCCAACCGGATTCGCTTGGAGGTCTAGAGGTTAGGTTTAGGGTTAGGGTTAGGGTTGGCATTGTAGTAGTTTTTTGGTGCCCGTACCGAGTTCGATTCTTGGTGTCTTCACTTTTTTTTCTAAGTGAAGAGAACCAAAATTTCTAAGTTCCACTCGTGTGTTCGGAGACCTATTACGTACTTCGTTAATCCGTACACGACGATATGAAAAACCATTCTCATCACTAGTGCTTTAAATATTTTCATCACTAGCATGGCTGAATTTGCTGATAAAGTTCAAGGGTTGGATCTATATATTATTAATGCTTTTCACATACAACGGCTCTACGTATAAGTATTAACTAACACAATAAAAAACAAGCAAACTTCTTTTTCTGCATAATAAATCATTAGCTTAGAAGTAATTACAAAATCTCGTTCTTTGTGTTTCATTAGAGTTTCCAAACACGAGAAAAAATGTTTTCTCGTGCTTGAAAACCCTATTCAAAATCCGAGGGGAATTTCAAATGTCGAGGCGTAGCCGAGACGACATCTTATAGTCTTTTTTTTTTCATGTTTGCTTTTAGTTCAAAGTTCTAGTACTTTGAAACATTTCAAAGTCCGAGTAGTAGAACTTTGAAATATTTCAAAGTACGTACTAGAACTTTG
Source organism: Actinia equina (assembly GCA_011057435.1). Classification (NCBI taxonomy): domain Eukaryota; kingdom Metazoa; phylum Cnidaria; class Anthozoa; order Actiniaria; family Actiniidae; genus Actinia; species Actinia equina. The sequence continues at coordinate 14,247 of WHPX01000044.1, forward strand.
AAATGGATGCGGTCGTATTTGATGGGGGTTTCAAACTACTGCACGTGGTACAAATAAGAAACCCTTGGGTTGGTCGTTGAGCTCATCACGAGGTATTAATGAGATTAAGATATGTATTTCTTTCGCTTTTTGGACAGCCAACATTTGTATTCAAACTTATACACACTTACAATACATCTACTCTAGAAATATAGCTCTAGCCCTCGGAGCTAAATACGTTGCATCGGTCGAGGACTACGTTTTTCAGTGGGCTTTTTTCCCAAGAGGTTTTATCCTAGTGTTTTTATCGTAGCTCAGCAGCGTATTCAAATGTAATAATACATAGGTTCGTTTTCTAAACGCTAACTAATAATTATGTATTTATCATTGGAAAAAATTGTCCATACATTTGGAATATTTGCTCTTTTCGGTCTTTTTTCTCTCTTTCAAAAGCAAAAGGTTGTTCTTAAAAGTAAAGTTATATAGCACAAGTAAACTGTGTGACACAACATCCTAAATGACCCGTAAATCTTCTGTTCTTTCGCTGACTACAGTAGTTAGCGTGTTTTCGAGGCTACGAAACCTACGAAACCATAAGAAGCGAATGTATAGGCAAACAGATAGTATGAGCTTATAAAATCAGCAAAAATACGGGTTTAAATTTTGACAAATTCCTATGAATTATATACCAAAATGTTCAGGAAAGTCCGGAGTTTTCAAATTGACTTCTATTTTTATTTCGACAGGTTCTGTTTTATATCAAGGAGAGACGATTTTCTAGCTTGACCCTTTATGTAATTTTTAATGCATTTTCTCTTGTAAAATACATCCAATAGCGTACATTCAACTCAAAAGAGTACAAAGTTTCTTTGATGTGTTGTCCTCTACAAGGGTTTTCTCGGGGTTCTCCGGTTCCTCCCTCCTCGTAAAAATCAACATGTGAGCTAAGTTTTGTGTGCATAAAATATCGAACGAAGTGGTAGTGTGTGAGCGAATAGTGTCTCAATTAGTGCAAAAGAGCTAGAAAGATATTCATATACTTCAACGACTTCAACAAGGTAAAACGTTTTAAGAGTCAGTGTCTACAAGAATCGAACAAATGGTGGCAAGGGTTAAAAAATATAATAAAATTCGCTCTTCTTTTGAAGTTAAATATGCCTATTTAGTATATTTACGCAGGTGATTATTGAAAATCTCGCTCGCGCGCTAATTGGTCGAGCTCAGATTATCACACGATAATCACCTCCAGCGATATTCCAAAATGGCGGCCAGCTGTTTTGTTGCTGTTAATTTTAAACGTGTCTTCTATCTTCTTTTTTCTCTTTTTTTGTTTTTATACTAAAACAATTAATAACCTCAGGCTCCTTGAATATCGGGAATAATAACCTCAACTTCGATTTCGGTTATTAAAAAATGTTATTTTATTTTCAAGAAAACGGCCACAGAAGAGGTTCGATCGAAGCCCAAGCAAGAGACGCTCAAGAGGAAAATGAAAATGGACAAAATTTGAACAAAGCGCGCGTAAAACATATACCCTCTACAACTATTGTTGAACTTTCTTCTTAATTGTATCACTCTCTGAAGCCCAGCTGACTCCACAATTTTATCTGACTAGTTCGAACCTTCGTAGGCGAGTGTTGAAGGAGACGTTTTTTTTAATGCCTTCAAATTTTTTCGAAATTGTGAACTGAATCGTAACTACTTTGTTTTTCTTTCCCAAAACCCGAAGACATGCATTGATGGATTGTTTCTCGTCATTATTATCTTATTACAAGTGGGAACAATTAATTCAGAACGAATATTTAACCGCTTTAGTGAGTTTAACCCATATTCCTTTCGGTCTAGTCGCGTAGGCTTCAGCCGGTTTACGACAACGTTTTTTGAATTGACTGTATAAAAATTGCGCTGTACCTAGCTGGTTGTAAAAATTTCTACAGCTCGTCCTATCCAAATTTTGGAGGAAACGACGCTCTCGGTCGTTCCACAAGGTTAAATTCGGGAGAATATTTGCATGACGACACCTTCAATGTCATTGCGTTTATGCAGATATTCTGCCGGACCTGTCCCGAAAATTGTTGTTGCACCATGAGCCTCAAAAAAAAAACCAAGGCTCCAGAGAACTTCGGTGCTTTTAATTATAATTCATTTATAAACCATTCTCTCTCTGATTTCATTGTTTTCGGTCTTCCTTCGATTAACGGCAGCGGTATTTTTATTAATTCGAAAATGGACTATTGAACTATAAAGTTTTGAAAATTATTCGTGGGTTTTTTAGGTTGTTTAATAAACTTGAGTGTTTTCATACTCCGTGCTCTTAAATCTGATAAGAAACCGACTCCTACTTGTTCATTAAACACTAACTCAATCATTTGTATTTGCTAAAGAAACTTGAATATTCGAAAATACTTAAATTTTGGTTGTATGAGGTCATTATAAGGCAAATAATAATTATTCTAAAAGGTTCGTGTTTTTAAATAATAATTTAACATAAGCAAGAGACACTTTATTCAACACTGAAATGAAAAGGGAAATTGCAGTATTTCACGGTACATGACAGTTTTGCAAAATTAATTTATTAAAAATGCAATGTTTTCGTCTTATGGCGTATGGGTATTATGTCATCACTGGATCCTTTTTGTGTGGCAACTAACGAATCGCAGTCATGAACAAAGCTTCAAATGACATTAATATATCAATAGTATTCAGTTTAAAGGAAGGCTACGCTTTATTAAGTTTGACTGCTTTGCATTTTCACTTTTTCCTGGACTTATAATCCAGATAATGTTATATGAACGAAAGAATCGAAACCCCTTGATCTATAGCAAATGTTCAGGATTTTTCCTACAATAGGAAGATAAAGAAGACAAAATGGCTCAGGTTAGTGACATTGCTATATTTCTACAGTAAGTTGGTAGCTTTTTTAAAATGTAATTTTCTAACATAATTATAACATGAATGATTCAGTTATTTCACTCCTCAGTACAAGAAATTATTCGACTGTTTCTCAATGCAGTTGAAAACCAAACTCATGTCTGTTGAAAATCAAACTCATGTCAGTTGACTAGGTGGATTGTTTTTTTTATCGGTTGCACGAAATCGATCTTTTTTTTTACAACAGGAATGCCGAACATTGCATTACGGCCAATTGATTGTTTTTGAATGAATTTTTTTCGAAATTAACTTTTCGTGTCTCAAAAACTTTTGCCAATTGGAGTAAGAAAAGCAAGCAGACGGAATCACTTAAGGGGGTAAATGTTTGGAGAAGTTCTGTTCTGAGCATGAGGTTCTGTATTTTACTATGTTACTCCACACTGTCCATGACAACAGTTACATTTCCTTTACTATCAGCTCTCATGATGGTCTTATCCTCCCAAAGACTTAAGTAATCGATTTTCGCTCCTCTTTAGTTAAGTTATCAGTGGGAATTCTTGCGTTAGTAAGAACGTTCGTAATTTTGTTTCTGTTTTCGGATTTGACGTTTCAATGCGGCTAGGTATGCCAGACCAAACCCAGAGCCTCCTTAAGATGAACAAGCTTGTAACCGGCAATATGGCTAATCGAATAAACATACCTGACCAAACTATGTACTATCGTCGTGTACAGATTAACCAAGTACGCAATAGGTTTCCGAACACACAAGTGGGACTTAAAAATTTTGGTTCTCTTCACTTAGAAAACAAAAAGTGAAGAATCACCAAAAATCGAACTCGGTTGGTTGGTCTCATTTCTTAGTCGTATTTAAACGATGTATCATCAGCATGTGCACATAAATATTTATTATAGTTTAATTTGTGCTATCGTAGGGTACGACTACTAGCCGATTACTCCAAATTTGAATTTGAATAGAATTCCCCTGACAATTCCCGTACACGACGATACAACCCCAAACTACAGTGTTGAATGACTCTAAAACATACGAATTGCTGATGAAAGATCCCGCAAAATCGTGTGAAACCAACATGAACGCTTTGTTGTCGAAAATGAAAGATCGTTTCGATGAAAGGACGTACAGGACACTATGTACCACGGACGGAGTAATACCTAGGTTATATGGTTTGCCAAACATCCACAAGTAACCGTTGGCATTGCGATCTATATTTAGTTATGTTGGCTCCCCTACATATCAACTTTCCAAGTACTTGGTTAAGATCCTTTTACCATTAGTTGGAAATTCTGAACAACAACTTAAGAATAGCAAAGAATGGATGGAATTAGGCAAGGATTTAACTTTAGCTAGTGACGAGGAGTTGGTGTCTTTTGATGTCGTTTCGTAATTATTTACTTCAGTGCCCACTGGCATAGCGGTAGCGGCTTCTAATGATAGACTAGTACAAGATTCCAGTCACCAAGAACAAACAAGACTTACTACAGGGGATATAACATCTCTTTTATCGCTTTGTTTGAACAACCAAATTCAGTTATAAAAACAAATACTTTAGACAAATACATGGAACTGTAATGGGATCCCCTATATCTGTAGCTGTTGCTAACCTTGTTATGGAGTTGGTGGAATCCAGAGAGCTTTTAATATTTGTAGCTGCTCCTAGGATTTTCAAACGGCATGTTGATGATACTATTTGAGGATATGTAGAATATTATCCCGCCATGACATCAGGTCTTGCATCAAGCCACAGGTAACTCTGAAACAAATCATCTCACACCCGAAAGATCAGGAATCATTGGATAAACAGGTCTGCTTGGCTGTCCATGTGAATGAGACAGGACATTCCATCGACTCGAACAGCGTAAAAATCCTATGAAAAGAGTCGAAATGGAGTCAACGGAAGTGGTGGGAGGCATGCAGTATAGCAAAGGATAAGAGCACCTTATTTAATCAAGACAGTGTACAATTTTACCAGAAAATTATATTTGCTTGCTAGATGATTTTTTTTTTCAATTTTATTTTTATTTATTCAATTGTTTGTATGTTTGAATATATATATATGGATGATAGAAACGATTACCACTTATTTTCTCGAAAACTAGACCTAAACCTAAACGAGAAAATAAACAATAAGCGATTTCTATGATGTCCTTAGTAATGGGGTTTCGTCAAACTTCTTCATTCGCCGTAGCCACGTAAGTTTGCAAATTGCATTCCATTTCCAGTCCTTTTTAATCTTCTTAATCGGTAAACGCCCATCCATGATATTGTACATATCAAACTTTCCACATAGAAAAGTTGTCTTTCCGCTCGAGCCGTTTCTCTTACCATATAAGTAATGTACTTACCATCATTGACTCCGACGAAGGACTAACGTCCGAAACGTCAGTTTCTATTTTCACCACGGTGTAAAACTTATCAATCTACGATAACTGTTTCATTAGAAACACCGACGCAGTCCACGCTAGTTTCACTAGCCATCATCTACTTACCATCATATTTGGAAATTGGAATATAAATGTTTTCAACTAAATAGGCGAATTTCTTGCTCAAAACTGCTCAAACTTACAGTCAATCGAGTGAAAACATCCCAGCTAGTCAGCCATCTTGGTTTGGCCGAAAAAGGACTAGAAATGAGTAGGGGAGGGTAGCTTAGTTGTCACCACAGGAAGCCCGCGAACGACAACAATTGTTGATGTGCAAATTTACCTTTTAAAACAACCATGAATCATAAGGTCAAGACACTCACAGATGAGTTTGTAAATTCTTTACAAGGTACACTCGCCATCGAAGTTTCTACAAAGAAAATAATATATAATTGGTGCTTGTTTTGTGTATCACAAGATATTCCTTAATTCTATATTTTGAAGACTAAAAGATCTTTTTCTTGATGCATGAAAGTCATTTGTTTAATGACACGTGGAAGCTTGAGCAGAGAAGTAGAGAAGTAACTACATAAAATAAAAAAAAAATTGTTATTAACAATACATGAACAAAAATATCTTCATTTTTTGTAAATAATATATATATATCTCGTTATAATGAAGAAGATCGGGATCGAAAAGCCTAATCGTAAGACATGAAAATATCATTAAAAACAAGTAAAAGAGAATAATAAGAAAACTGTAATACAATATCATAATTACAGTTGGTATTTGAGCACATATCAAACAAATTGCTGATCAATTAGATTTTTACCTCCTCATAAGGAGCCGTTCGTTATGTATTAGAAAGGGGATCCGATCCCAACGGAGAATAATTTGTTTTCCAGTTGATCATGCTTTACACATTTATTTTCAGATGGATTCCAACTCCAACCCAGAAAGAGAGTCACGCCATGAAGAAAAAGAAAAGACAAGCCTTACTTTAGTAAAAGAGTTCTGCGAATACACAACTTGTGGTGGCCTGGGTCGAGGGTTGCCTCACGGTATCTGGTGTGTTAGGCTAGTCGGTTGCTATGGTTCTGTGGGGCACTTGGGTTATGCACTACGTATCAGATATATGGTGGGATATTAAAGATGAAAGACGCCCCAGTTGCCACATCTATAAACGGATCAAAGACACGAAGGCGGTAAGTCACCCTGAAAGATTTCACGTCCTCCCATGCTTAGATTTATCAAATTAATACCCCCTCTAGCCTCCCATCTCCCCAATCCCCCCACCCCCCAGGTGGCGTGGACTATAGAGGACACACTAACACAACCACCAACCCCTCATCTGTTTATTGTTTGTCTGTGCGTCAGGCGTCTATTTGTTTAGTCCGCTTCGCCGCTGCTGTCTGGATGGTTGGTGGTCTTGGGGTGGTTTGCGTTGGTTGGTTGGTGGTTGGCTTGGTTTGTTGGTTGGGGTTGGTTGTTGGTTGGTTGGTTGGTTGGTTGGTTGGTTGGTTGGGTTGGTTGGTTTGGTTGGTTGGTTGGTTGGTTGGTTGGTTGGTTGGTTGGTTGGTTGGTTTGGTGTTGGTTGGTTGGTTGGTTGGCAGCAAAATCACGCCAACATCGCTTGTGTCAGCCTGCTATGCTACATATTGGTCCGCAGTTATAAATTTACAGGCCTGTTAAGGCAATGTGAATGCAATGTTGCACCATGCGTCCAAACCTTAACGGAACAGTCGATTCAGCGATTACCTTTAATTTTCTGCCATTTGTTCATTCCAGACTCTTAATTTTCCATCGATCACTTTTTGTAATTTAAACCCCATGGTTGAAGTCCAAGTTAAAGGATCTTCCGGTGAAGGCAAAGCAAGAGATGGGCCAATTTATTAATCCAAGTAAGGAAATAATTTACTTTTTGTTTGCCTTCGATCGAAAAAGTCTCTAGGTCCGCTATGTGTGTTAATTAGGTTGTTTCATACAGCGATTGTCCGTTGCACGACGATACTTAGTATGATAGATTAAAGTGCCCCTAATGCCCGATTGACAGACCAATTTAGAACAAATCCTCACATTGTCATAAACCGCCGTTTTTTCAAAAAACTATTCCGTTTCAAACCTGAATTCCTGATTTTACCGCACACGAAAAAGTTGGCAAAGGTTTCCGTTTCCACTCACTCTCGAGATTTCGCGTACCGGGGCGTTTTGGAAGATCCCGAAAAATTGTATAGACTTACGTCATCGGTGTAATACACCCCAATTTTCTGGTGGGTCCAAGATTTGCTGTTTTAAAGTTTTGGAAAGAAAAAATCGCCGAAATATTGGCTTTACTTATTCAATATACGAGTGGAATCCCAAACTTGGAAGGAATGTGAACGAAGTCCTATACTTTTACACCACCAATGACGGTAATCGGCACCAGTCCCACTTACGCGCGGACCTTCTCAGCACCATTAAGGCATGGCTCTTTTGAGGAAGTGATGGAAAAATCAGCTTATTTATTCATATCTTTGACAGTTTACTATGAATCTTCCCAAATTTGGCTCGTAGTAGTAATTCTTCAAAGTAAGCAATTACCGCATATCTGGTACCATGGAAACCAGGGTCACGTGACCACAAGGCCGCCATCTTAGTTTTATTGAAAATCCGCGTTAGAAATCATTTAAAAACCAGGAATGCATCCAATTTAGAACAAAATTGGATTTTCGCATTTTCATGAATATATCTTCCACTTAACATAAGGTCTGGGATTAGGCATTAGGGGCACTTTAACCAATCCAATAAGACAAAGTTTATTTTTAATTTGCTAAAATCTTAATAACAGCCATACTCTATCCTGGTATTACAACCGTAATCAAAAAAAAACGTGGAAACTACCAGAAAGAAAATCTTATGATTATGTTATTTTGGCCAATCAAAAAATACTCCTTAACCACAAGATGACAAGTTAATTAAAAAATGCAAATAAAAATTCCCATTACGAACAGGGGAAAAATACAGAATGCGTTATCCAATTCATTAAGGTTATCGGACAAGTCATGAGATGTCGAGCTTCTCTCGGAGATCATAGTATATATTAGTTATTTTTTTTCTTCTTAGCAATTTTGTCTAGGTTCCCTTTGCATATGAGACAACCTGCCCCCTCGCACTCTAGAGCAACCTCTCTAGTGTATCTTTTCACCACCACTTGGTCATCACTTTGCTGTCCCAGTCGGTACTTTCGTAGTCAGACTTATTTACTGGCATACGCACTACCCATGACACGAAGTGAATGAGACTCCGCCTGCATAAGCTCTGCCTGCACCTTGCCGCTGAATAAGACTGGGTGCAGACTATGAATAAGAATGAAATGCAGACTCTACGACTGAGTGGGAATTAAGCAATGCGCTGCTATGCTCTGCATGCCAATCGAATATGACTGCTTGACTAAGCATGAATGAATAGATGAATACTAGCACGACCTCGGTGATAGGGCTGAAGGTAGCTACTAGCAGCTGAACCATGAACAGATGACTATGACTAAGACTGAACTGGCAAAAGACTGCATGCCTGAATGCCTCGAATGAATGAATACGACTGCTGCTCAGAAGCAGTCGACTGAATGCCCCGACTGCATGAATAAGAATAAGAATAAGAATGATGGAATAAGAATGAATGAAGAAGAATGAATGAAAAGAATGAAGGACTAAGAAAGATGAATAAGAAGAATGAATAAGAATGAATGAATAGGAATGAATGAATAGGAAGAATGAATAAGAAATGAATGAATGAATGGATGTATGAATGAATGTTTTCGGTTTTTCGGGGAACACTGAGCGAATTCACTTAAGGAAGATTTGTGTGACATTGTTATTATTTAAACTAGATAGACGTTCCAATCGATAGACCAGGAAGAAACGGAATTCAAGAGGATAATCCAATACAACCTTAGAAGAGGAGAGAAAGAGAAAAAGATTTAATGAGTCTAAGCCAAGAAAAAATTTTACAATTCTCGCGCAACAAGAAAGTAGACGGAGAGGTGAGAAGAGTACAGACAGAGTCAGCTTCAAACCCGAGTAAGCGTAAAGAGCGTATTACGGGCATGTGCAGCGTTAAACACATGAAGAACTCGAAACCACGGGCCATTCCATTGATGAAAGCTATTAGCATGCTCGTTTACGGGGCGTTGAACTGTTGTACGTAATAAATGTACCTTGTTTACGCATGCTCTGAACGCTTCGTGTGTTGTTGGTGTTTATTTTTTCAGCTTTCAGCGTGCAGAGTTACATTTTACAGACATTATTAATAATAATGATTTAGATAGCGTTGGAAAAATGGAGGGCGCCGTTGGTAGTTTTAATGGCATGTTATGTATCTAAATTTAGCGATCCTTCCCTGGCGTCACAAAAAAACGATACGTTGAGGTTTTAGCAATATTGGTGAAATTATGACAAGAGAAAATGACTAGAGAAGAATCCCCCCTATGTCGCTGGGAACCATCATGTTGAAGTTTGATGCTATTTTAAAGCATTGGTTTTTCTGCCCGCGCATTTACTGCGAGCGCTCTCAGCGTTGCTACCATAAGAAAAGCACCAAAAAAACGTAGCAAGCAGCGTAGAGCGCGCGCAGAACAAATCAAACGATCAAATAAATATGATATAATTTGGATGATATTTTAGCAAGTACATTCTAAAAATAGCATCAAAGTGTTGCACAATGATGGGGTACGGGATGCCTTCTCTTAGATCATATTATCGTGTTTACAACAGTCCACCTTAGGAAATCCCCTAAAGGTAGCGTAAATTGCTGCTTCGGAACTGACATGGACAACCTAATATGCGCACTCTGGTCCTCAGTCCTCGCCCAATGCTTGTTCTTACGCTCCGTTTAACTTATATTTTACTTTAAAGTGACGAAAATTTATTTCCCCATCTTGATTTTAAACATGATAATAATAAACACGCATCCAACTGTGTGCCAAGGTGAAGCATACTGTGGAGTAGTCATAAGTATTACAATATACATTATAGTCGTACATTTCTGTTCAATAAAATAGGAAATCACGCTTTTGGCATTCTTTTGGCCATACAAGTATGGAAACGTTATGCTTCATTATAGGAAGAGAAACAGACAGTCCTGAGATACAACCAAGGCCGGACACTACATGGTAAGGACCTAAGATAGTGAAAGTCCTATCAAGACAAAAATCTGAATTAAGATTCTACTCGGGTCTCGTCGACCAGTGCGAAGGTATAGAGAGGAAAGCTTATGTGAACCAGGAGGAATAAGTGGATCAGCTCAGCCAAGAACGTGGATACCGCATTGTTATCAGCCCTCAGGGAGAAATGCCCGTTTCATTTGAGGAAGGAATCAGCGTTTTGCCCCAGGACAAGCTCCTGTATTGGAATCTAGGAAAGGTAACGCAGGGAAATTAAATTCGTAAGTATGTTTTGACACGTGCTGAACTACAGAAATATTGCCTTCGAGGATCTGTATTCTTTTTTTGAAATACTCCGCAAAGTCTTGGCGTACTTGCAAATAACGGCGTGAGGCCAACATTCGCCAAAAACCGACTAACGTGTATTACTAAAAACATATATAAGCAGGAAGGCCCAGAGGTGTTGTATTTTGATAAACTCTAAGAAAAAAATAGGAAACATTGCACATTTTCACTTAGTTTTCAAGGTGTCATCAAACGTGCCGATCCCTTTAAAAATGGCAGGTGTGGAGGTATCAAGGGACGCGCGCGGGAAGTGTGATCGTAGTGGACAAGCAAAGTACTCTGCAATGGTAGGTGAAAAATAGCAAAATATTCCAATTCGGCAAGTGTACATGTCTAAGAAAAGAGTATCACATAGTTATCAAAAATTTAAGGGATATTCAAAAAAAAAGAAAGATCTAGTCTTCCGAACGGAATACCACTCTGATCGGAATCCAGTTTCCAGTCTGCATCTATCCCAAACGAATAAGGCATAGAGGAAAATCAGCCAGATTTAGTGTGCTTGAAAAAACGGGGGGGGCATGATAACAAGTAGAAAGAAAACAATTGGATTTGATTAAGATACAATAATTATACGAGACAAGAGAGAAAATGAACTAGGATAATTGTACTAGCTAATGATCGGCACGCAGCATTGTGGTATAATGCAGGGCAACTTCGGGGTAATTATCTAGGAAATATGCCCTGTTCTTGAGGAAAGAAAGATCTTGAGGTTAAGCTTCGTTCGTATGTTTGATGCATGGTAGCGATTTAGAGCAAAGGCGCGCTTGACACAATCACACTTCTCTTGACTAAATTGAAGTTCGATTACCCGGAGTGCTGCAGGCATCGGACGAATTCGAATTAGGACGAACGAAGGTAAGTAAGTCGGACTAAAAACGGATGGACCGGGATACTTATATGTTTTGTTCTAATAACCCACGACAACGATTGTAAGGTGATCTACTAGCAATGCATTCATCACAAAGTATTTGGTTTTCGTTATAGGCTGGTAGAGAATCCTGTTTAGGTTATAATCAGCTGTTTCGCTGTCGGTTGCTTGCGATATAGGCTTCCCGAAGAAGGGTTCGAAGTGGTGATTATACGAAAACAAGCACAACCAGGTAAAAACACAAAAAAATTATAAAAGTGAATGAGGACAAGGGGGAATTCAGCGAAACTTGTTAGATTATTTATAATATATTTCTTTATACGAAGTAATTGCTGCGCACAAGCTTCATGTTCATCTCAAGACAACCGGCTCTCAATGACTCCACGGTCTGTCCAATAGTTGGCAAGTAAGTTGTCAAATACAGTTAGGCAGAGGCAGAGGCCAGACAGAGGCCAGAGGCAGAGGCAGGAGGCAGAGGCAGAGGCGAGGCGAGGCAGAGGCAGGGGATGCAGCGGCAGGCGGGCAGAGGGCAGAGGCCAAGAGAAGTAAAGGGCTGGTCGTCAAACAAAAACTAAAAATTCTATGATCTCATCTATAATAAAACTT
>WHPX01000045.1:0-55731 GCA_011057435.1 Actinia equina
AACATACGGGCCACGAACAGCTGCCATCTAGCCTTGTGCCTCGCCCCCTTGGGTAGGGTCCAGTCACACCAAATGCCGAATGCGGGGCCCACCCTCAAGCCAAGCTGCCTGTATACGCGTTAGTGTGCAGTAATTCACAGTCTCTACTTTCGCATTTAATTGAGCTTGAAAGGGCTTTGGAAATTCTTATGTGGAGCCGTAGCTTATGTACAGCGAGAAGTAAAATCACCAACGTGGAGAGTTCAGCTGCTAATATTCATCAAGCCTGTTCATAAGGGAGGTAGGAAGCAAAACATGACCTTTGAAAATTTCTTTCGCCACGTTAGATTTATCAGAGAAAAAGCGAAGGTTCTGGAAGCGGTTTAAAAGGGGAGTATGGTTCACAAGAATTTTTTCCACCTAACATATACGGCCATCTAGTATTTTTCCTCTTTCCGCCCCCTTGGGGTCGGGGTCGTCAAACAGATGGCTATGATTGTGCCAACCTCAACCAACTCTGCCTTTTAGACGCTTTTTTTGCACGGTAGCTGAAACCTCTACTTTTAGCATTTAGAATAGAGCTTAAAGTCATTGACATTTCTTATTTGGCTCGTTGCTTGATGTACAAGCTTGGAAAGTAGACCCCTTGAAGAGTTCATGCGTATCTCTCTCCATTCAAAGGGATGTATGTACTCCCACCTGAACTTTCAAAATTTCGTTCGCCACTCGATTTTATCATCAAAAGCGAGTTTCTTGAACTATTTTTAAAGGTAATAGAGTTCCCCAGAATTGTTCCACCTACCACTTGCCATCGATTATTTTTCTCTCCCCCTTGGGGTAGGGGTCGTCAAACAGAATGCTAATGATGGTTTCACAACCTTCATTCAAATCTGGGCCTATTATTCTCTTTTAATTTCGCACGATAGCTGAAAGTCTTTCTTTGCATTTAGATAAAGGCTTGCACAGTCGTTGAAAATTTCTTATGTGGAGCTCGTCCGTTCTGTTCACCTAGAATAAGACACACTTTGATATTCATTCTTATTCATCAAGAGTCTAAGGGATGTATGTAAGCCCAACATGAACTTTCAAATTGTCTTTCGCCACGTAGGTTTATCAGAAAAAGCGAAGTTTTCTGGAACGTATTTTGAAAGGGGAAGCGGTTCAAACAAGCATTTTCTTACCTAACCATTGCCATCTATATTGTTTCTCCTCCCCCTGGTAGGTCATTCCACAAATGGCTCGGATTGTGCAACAACCGTCATCCAATCTGCCTTTATTTCTTTAATTCTGCCGATAGCTAAAAGTCTCTACTTATCCTTTAATAAATCTTCAAAGTCGTTGAAATTTCTTATTGGCGCTCATACTTATGTCACGTGATAACGTAAAGACACCTTTGAAGAGTTCCTTCTTATTCTCTAAGAATGCCTCTAATTCTGTATGTACGCCCAACATGGAACTATTCAAATTTCTTTTCGCCACTTATTTTGATCAGAAAAATAGTAGTTTCTGCCCACGTATTTTCACTTTTAATAGGTTGAACAAGAATTTCCACCTAACATATTGCCATCTAGTATTTTTCTCTCCCCCTTGGGGTAGGTTGTCAGTCAAACCAATTCCTAATGTTGTGCCAACCTTCAGCCAGATCTCCTTTATCCCTTTTATTTTATGCACGGTAGCTTAAAAGTCCTAACTTCGCAATTTAGATTGAGTTGAAAGTATTTGCATTTCGTATTTGGAAGCTCGTATCTTATGGTACCATCTGAGAAAGGAAAGAGACCCACTGTGAAAGTTTCATTCTTCTTCATCTAATTCTTGTCCATAAAGGGAATGTATGTAACCCACATGCAAATTTCCAATTTCTTATCGCCACTATTTTTTCAGAAAAGCGAAGTTTCCTGTGAACATATTTGAATGGGAATATGGTTCACCGATTTTCCGACCTAACATTGCCACTATATTATTCTCTCCCCCTTGTGTTGTAATTTTCATTCAAACAACTGCCTAATGTATTGTGACAACCTTCATCCAAATCTGGCCTTTATATCCCTTTTATTTTTGCACGTAGCTGGAAAAGTCTCTACTTTCCGCATTTAGATAGAGCTTGCAAAGTATTTGCAATTTCTTATTTTCGCTCCGTAGCTATGTAACGCTATAAAGTAATGACCCACTTTGACGATTTTCATGCTTATTCATCTAATCTCAGTCTAATGGAATGTCTGTAATCCACATGACCTTTCAAATTTTTTATCCGCCACGCGATTTTTTTAATCAGAAAAAGCGAAGTTTCTTGACGTATTTGAAAGGGGAATATGTTCCACAAGAATTTTCCACCTCACATATTTCCATCTAGTAGTTTTTCCTCGTACCCTTTGGGTAGGGTCAGTCCAAACCGAAGCTAATGATTGTGCACAACCTTCATTCAATCGTGGCCTTTATTCTCTTTTATCTGCACGGTATCTGAAAACTCTATACTTTAGCATTTAGATAAGCCCAAGGTCGTTGAAATTTCAATCTTGGATCTCGTAGCTTATGTACCAGCGGAAGAAAGTAGCAGCAGTAAGTGCGGAGTTGAACAACGCGCCCCGGCATTGGCTAAAACACAATAGTTTTAAAACCCCCGCCCCCTGGGGTTTTTGAGGTAGTTTAAAGGCCCTACGGGGTCCATCTTGCTATCCGCCGGCCATCGGCATAAGTGTCCTTACGGCTGCGGTGTTTTGGTACGCAACGGAGGTGAAGATAATCTTATGAATATACATTCCGAATGTACACGTTCGTTTACGACTTCTGTGTAAAGTGTTTTGGAACCTAAGTTTGTACCTACTAAGCCAAATAATTATATTTGCTGTGTAAAAGATGCAAATATAAGACTACACTTCCGCACATTGTTACGAGTTGGTGTTAGAATTATTTCGATGCCGTTCCTTGTTCTCCAGGTTGAACACTATTATTCTAACGTAGTCGTAAGAAACTCCATACATAATAAAATTATACTCCGTAGACTGTATAGTTACATTCAAGTTTTACTGCCGTTATATTGGACGAGAAGTATGTGGAACGATCCTAGGTTCATGTTAGAATAGCCACCGCCCACAAAGTCTACGGAAAAACTCTGAAACCAATTGAAAGCTAAGGAAATATTACAAAGCTATCCTCTATCTTTTGTCTGCAATTACCTGTAATGTCTATTCCCGAAGTTTCTTATATGATCAGAGGCCGAGGGGATGTTTTGGTCGTTTGAATAAGGATATTCCTTATTATCCTGATGTAATTTTTTACAAATATTTACAAATAGAGCCCAACCACCCCCTTTTTAGGATGGCGTCCAAGAAGATGTGGAGCTTATGCCAGAAGATGAGAAATTATCATCAATCTTATGGCATCAGATACGCGTATACTGTGCTTTCAATATGTAAAGTATAATGCCTGTCACTGCTCTTTTCAAAACTGATGTTAAGCGATTTTTCTTGAAGGCGCTTCTTTCGCTTCTTGTTAGATCTTTTTGCGAGATTTCCTCGGATAATTTTTGACCGGCTGTTTTTTTTTTATTTCCTGATGTCCGACTTTAATTCCGCGTATTTTTCCTCTTTCGAGCTAAGATAAGCGAGAATTCTACATCGTCTATCTTTCTGTCACGCAAAGCTTTGAAACAAGGTCATAATCGGTATTTACTTTAGCCCTTGACAGAGCTATGGTCGTGTCTGCTTGGATATTTTACTTGCCAACTGTTTTTCCTAATACCCGTAGCACGAGCCGAAATGATACCACAGGCTGCCCCCCCGCTAAAGCTTAACGGAACTCCAACCACTAGTCCCTGCCCAGTAGTTAAGTAGCCAGCCAGTGCCTGTTAATCTGAAAAAACAGACTGGACCTTTAGTTATCGCAATTTATTTATCTTACTTCGGCTCTGACGTATTTTTCTTTCTGAGCGCTTTCATAGTGTTTTTGTTTGTCCCTTCCAAGTAACCAGAATTAACTTTGCTTTGATTTAAGCGGAAAGTTTTCAGCGTTTAATTCGTTTAGTAACATTTGGATACACCTGGGTGCTGATGGTAGAAACAATCCTATATATACTAATGTACGACGCTTTTGGGATGGATCTTGAGGAGCATCCACACATAACACAGGATTAATCTAACTGGAGGGCATTTAGGAAGATGTTTCCGCATGCAGACCCCATAAAGGTTGAGCGGAGGCCCTGACGGGTAGTTACCCTTCAAAACGGTCCAGAATTCTAGCAATGCTGACTTTGGAACCGAATGTGACCATTACACAATCCTCGACGGTTACAACCCAGTTGGTCAGGGTGAATTATTATTTCTACTAGTACTTAGCCCTATTAACCCGCGGTATCATTTGACGAATGCAAATGGAACCTCAACATTGAACATGCGGATCTCTAGCATTAATTCCTTCCGAACTAAAGGTGCGAAATATCTTCAAAAAGTCCATATAGATCCAGCACAGCTCAGTAATCTCAGAATGGTTTAGTTGGACCCAACATGCGTTATTGGCCACAGCACTTGAACTTTGGCGGTTGGTGTGCCACCAGCGGTTGGTGTAGTGGAAACTGATGAAGAATTCAATATTCAGTTTCCCTTTCATTCACCGTCCGAAGAATTGCATGAGATTGGGGTTATGGGCCCACCAGAGACGCTGGCGTTTTACCAAGAGATAAAAATACCCACGCCTGCTTACGACAGAACTTTGTAAGGAGTTTTGTGTCGCAGGAAAGGTTGTCCGATGCACTGCCGGAGCCAACGATGGCCTGGTCACATCTGGGCTTATTGGGGGGGGGGATTTGGCGCCATCGTGTGGGTGACCGCGAAGTTTCACCGCCTTACGTCTTCAGTGGTATCGAGTTTATCATAAAGTAACTACGATTCCCAGCACCTTCTTTGACCAAGATGCTAGACCTCCGAGAAGTTAGAGAACGGACCTCTATCAAGACGAGGGTGTTACGTGACAGAGTTCTAAATCCATTGATTACCGTATAACCAACCAACTACGAACCACAAAGCAATGCTCTTAATTCATGCCCCAAGAAGGTAAAGGACTAACCAAAGGCCGGCCGTGCCCGTTTTGAACGCAGCATAGAGCCTTACTGTAGTCTATTCTTGGAGCTCAAGTAATCCCCGATCAAGCATCTAGTAAATACCGGGCCGCAGAAGCGACCAAGCAGCAGCCTCTGATCCCTTGAAAGTTCAATAATAGAAGGTGACATTACAAAGGCGTACGCGTATACCAACTAGCATACAAATTCCAAAGCCGCGACTGCTATGCGGTAAGCCCCGGTTTGTTGTGAATGCCCCTAATCTTTATCCATAATTTCTGTCCTCCGTAGTAGAGATACAAAACAACAAAACTTCAAAGGCTACTAAGGATTGAAGGTTTGAGTGATAACGTGAAACTCTACACTCGTAGGATGCACTTAGTTGAACAGTCCTAAAAAAAGTGCATTAGTCGAAAACATCCTAAGAAAGCGGTTGAACCAGCCAAAATGTAAAGACGAAAGAAGAGGATATGATCACAACTTACTAAAAGAAGCCGGACGGCAGCTGCGAGTGTTGGTTTGAGTCTTTATATATGAGGCGATAACAACCCAGACGTATCCGGAATGGTATTTGTTTACACGACTTACACAGGCGAGAAAAAATCACCCAACTGCTTGGGGTTTAAGTCCACGGGATGGTTGTGGACTTGACTACCGGAAAGAAGTTATCCTCTGCAGCTTTGCATTGGTACGAGCAGCCACGGCCAACGTCGGCTTTCGTTCCTGGAGGAATTGGCAAAAAAAAAAATACTACAGCCTATGCTTGCCGAAGACAAACCACCGGGAGCCTGCGCATTTCCTCCACAGACCCAACACCCAAAGCGCCGAGAATCTTTCCTCTCTACCTTTCACAATGGTTTGCTGATTGCCATGGAAAGGTAAAACTGCAATACGCCGTAGACGACAACTGTAGCGTTTGCGTAATGCATAGAGTATCAAAGGGACCTAAATATCTCATGCGACCATTCGCACTTTAAAACGTAATGAGTCTTTAAATATATGAACCACACTTAAAGGAAGATTGTTTTCTTTATTCCCGACCCGGGGGAAAGGGTCTACAATAATGCTGAATGGCACGATACTGGATTGTGGGTGGAGGTCGGAGGCCTGGGATTTGGTGAATGTGTGACCATTGCATTTCGACGGGGTATGTTCGTGTACGGCGGGTTGATGCTTGTCGATGAGAAGGACACTGACGAAAAGCATCCATTTGCCTTAATAGGACAAACAAATAATACTAGGAAAACCCAAACCCTTTCTATTTCTCGTATGAGCACTCTCCACGAGGCGCAGAAGATTCTACGGTCAGTACGTTTCACATGATAGCTAATTGTCAATATGCAAAGCTTCAAGTCGCTCCCACAGCGGCGCTATCAACGCTGGTCTCGGCGGCGTTCGTATAAATGCCGCTCAGACCGACCGATTGCCCTTACGGTGGATGCTAAAAAATTTGTGAATCATAAAGACTATTAGTACTATGACTGCCATAACCCCTCACTACCAAATTATCAAGGCGGGGGCGCGACTACTATCTTTACTTATCCCCAGTCGAGGATGCCTTCGGACACCCGACGATGATAAGCCCCCAGTAAAGTACCCAGATAAGGTTAGCCTTCATCTTCTCCTTCAAAGAACCACGCCGATAGCTACCACCAGGATCCAAATGTTATCCCCACGAACTTTAACAGTTTCTCCGCCGGTTCTAAGTACCAAACTAAGAACGCTACCAAGCAGCCCCGGTAAAGAGGCTGCCATCTTTTTACCCAATGTCCGCCAGCCCTTTGCCTACTGCCTTTACACCTGCGCCGTAGCTTTAAGGAGCTAAGGATGAACACCTACTACTGAGGAATGGCAACAGCAAATTGCCAGCGGAAATGCCATATTTCACCAAAGCTCTTTTGTATCTTTTTCTTCTTAGTGGTACGCCCCCAATTCTTTTTCAGCTTTTCCTCTTGCGCCTGTAATTCCGTAACTTTTTTCCTAGAAGGTTTCTAATGCCTTTTGGCCTGCTTTCCCCTTTCTATTTCTTCTTGGTCGCGTTTGGTCGTTGATATATTCTCCTGCTGCCGCTCAATTTGCCCCTCCAGGTCTTCGATGGCCTGCTTAAATTGTCCTATTTGCATGTCTTTTTCACCCCATTTCCACTATTATTCTCCTCCTTTTGGGTTTCGATGTTGTTCTGTAAAGTTATCCCTAAGCTCTTTATAGTCTCCTCCTCACTCGCTCCTGTCTATTTTGTTGGCTCAAAGCAACCCTTAATCTAAACGTGACGTCCTTCTTTCTTCCTGATAACTTATTATTTACGTATTTCGCTCTTTGTAGCGTACTCGATGGGCATTTTGGGCGCTTAGCAAGTCCTACTTTCCGTTCTGAGGGTCTGTTCTTTTTTTTCCAACTCCCTCATCGATCTCCTTCTTGGCAGTACTCTTATCATCCTAATAACTGTGTCTTATTTCTCTATTGTAGTCTGCTTCTATGGCCATTTGAGTCCTTAGCAAGGAGCCTATTTTGGTCTAAGAATTCGTTTACCGGAAGTTCTTTTCCTTAAGGTCTTCATTATCCAGTTAGAGTCAGCCATAAGCCCCCCTGAGAGCCGCCAAATCATCTCGTGCTCTTATGAAAATCCTCGCGTGCCCTATAAGAGGTCCGCACGCTCTCCCTCCTTGATTTGTTGTATGTCTTTCTCAGCTGCCTTCTTTTGTTCCTCGTCAGCTAATCGTACATGCGCCTCTGCTAAATTATGTGCATTAACGGATTGCTCCAGAAGGACCGTACTGGAGGGTCCGTATTTTAGTCTATTTTTTTAGCCTTCCAATTCCCTTTTCTGAGAGTTTAAAACGCAGCAACTTCATCCGTCTTGGTTTGAAGTGAATCGGTTAAAGTACGTATTCGCGCCCTTCACTCTTCGTGGTGTTCCATAACCGCCTGCAGCGACCGGTAACCTTTTTTGGGCCGCCTCCAAAGAGCTTATTGAACTCCAGGCGCGTTTTTCCCCTCCTTTGCCGCGGTTTCTTGTGCGGTTAAGTTGGGGTTCCCCCAATGCCTTCCTAAGGGTCGGAGGAATATTATATATCTTGGGTATATTTGCCATTATGTCCTTTGATAATTTATGGCTTAGCATTAGACCTATTTAACCTTGCTATTATGGACTTCCTTACCCCCCATTCGTTATCATCGTTGAACATTACTTTGGGCTTTATCTGGGTCCCAGTTTTTGGGAATTCTCTTCCTTAATCCTATCAAAAGTCGTTCGGTTCTTCATCCATGGATTCGTTTCATGTTGTTCCTGAACTCTGACTAAGCCATGCTAGCTTGGGGGCTTCGGAACGGGACCCTAAGTCTTCCATTTCAAATATTCTGGAAACGGGGCGTGTATGGATTCTTAGACCCTAAATTTGTTCTCGTTAAAGAACGCTATAGAGCATCGCGGATTCCTGCTGCGGCCATACTTAAGCCTTTACTTCTCAAATAGCCCTACGTGGTCTACGTTGTCATTAGGAAGTAAAGACTCATATTCTTGTCATTAATATCTACTTGACCTTCTTCGGTAAGGGGATCAAAATCCGTTCCTTCTGCTTGTCCCCTTTCCAGTATATGATAAAGCTCAAAGTTAAATCCTAACCTCCTTCCTAAGCAGGTTTGGCGGACTGAAAGCAGAACGCAACCCTTTCACCGGTCCACCTTTTAGCACTCCTTCTAGCGCCAAAACCAAGTAGAACAACTCTGTATGTAGGCGTTCGTACCCCTCTAACGGATAACCTGGTTGGTTCCTGGAACGTAGAGCGTAAGGTTTGACCTAGCAGTTCAAGCCAGATACCGCAGACAACGGTTGTTGTTGTTAATGAACGTAGGCAGGAACCTTGTATCTAAGATGAGAATCAAGTTTGCTGGTGAAATCCCTGTTAGACTTTAAACAGGTACGATCTTTCCACCACATACAAAGATTTGTGGTTAACGGCCCGGCCTTCGACCCCAAAAAAAAATACTCCGCGCCACAAGATAGAACAAGGGAATAGCAAGTGAAGCCCATACGTAAGTAAGAAGCAACCCGCAACACGCCGCCAGCGCCTGGTGCCTCCGGATAAGACGAAAATAAAGACAGCCTACGGCAAAAAAAATAAAACCAAATATCTCATTGTGCCATTGGACTTTGAGGTGATAACAAACCACGGTGGCGTATTACCCCAATACAAAGAAGTGAACTGCAGAGCTTCGAAGTGACCTTAGCAGATACGAAACGAGGACCAACATCCTGCCACGGAAAAGACGTAAGTTCGGGGGGGTGTGCATCCATATGCTATTACCACACATTAGAATTACAGTATGAGACCGTGTACTCTGAAGAGCTGGCTCGTAGCGCAGGCTGGAATACAGTGCCGGTAAAGCATTCCTTTAACGACCACGTAGTGATGTACAAGACGTTTATGCTTCACAAACAACGTCGAAGAGGTCATCAACCAAAGTATTAACATACCACGCGACGCAGTTTTTTTAAACGGGGCTAATGTTCTGTTTTTGCAAAAACATACACCGCAGGATTGCGGCGCGACGTCCTTATTGTCCGAGGCGTTCTTGAACCCCCAACATTACCAATGTCGGCGTAAACATAAACGGAGTACCAAACAAGGTTTACCCTCCCAGGGGATAAAACCTGAAAGACCTGTACCGGGAGGGCAATGCAAGTTTGGTGATCCAAATTGCCCCCAAACACCACGGCGTGAGTTTCTTTAAGGATAAATAACTGCGTTATGGATGGACAGCGCACGAACGAAATGATGATAGTATGCATGGCCAGGGTCGACGGTTGGTAAACACCCAATATGGGCATTACTTTTGGCCACGCCCAACGCCCAAAGCATGCCATCGATCTACTAGACGCTAAACTGCTACAATCTTTGTGGTGTCGGACTCGACGCTGCAGCTAAGCGTGGAAATGAACCACTTCCCTTAAGTGGTTGCATTTGAAGGTCAAAATAGCGTACGCGCTTGCTTATATATACGATGCTCCCGCGTATTGAAAACACTATAAACGAACTGCACTGCATATTGCCGCGAAACTTTTACTTTAAAAACTGGAAAGAGGTTGCAGCGCATTAGTATGAAACGAGAAACGCAATTAAGGACAATGCATGTTTCAGAGGAAAGCAAGTAACTTTGGGGTCTATAATGGGGCCCCGTCATGGCGGGCCCTTAAACGAACAATCCACATTCCGTGTATTTGACGGAGGAAGGGTCTTTACCTACTTGATATTCGATCTGAAAAGGCCCGATGCTAAGGAGTTCAGGAAGTGGGGTGCTAGGAGACGTACTCTACTTTGACTCCCCCACCTAAGGGAGAACAGTCCTTAGACAATAGAACGGGCGGCGGCTTTTGAGCGGCCTGCAAACAAATTGTGTTTTAAAATAGAAACAATTGATTTTTCGCCTTACTAAGAAGATGCTGTGTTTGGACTACATCCGCAAGTCTTACCACCCCTCCCCCAAATGCTCATAGCACCGTTTATGTGGAAATACAAGATCATCAGTATAACGCATAAAGTGCTGGCAGAAAGGATATCACGGGACGATACCCTCCGCTCAACTAGAAAATGCACCGTTTGTGTACCAATTGTTTTCTGGCGTCGAGCTGAAGAACTCCAAAAGGCAACGGGGGTATTATCTGATAGTCAAAAAACAGAGTCCTGCTATTGGAAATGGGTATGAGGGCAGAATGGTTACAATGTGTTAATCAGTAATCGACTATACGACGACCATACTGCAGAGCCATCAACAAATTATGCGGGGAATTGCGTTTACCTTTTGCATATTGCCTGTAAGAAAGTTTAGTGAACGCAGACACATTTAAAAAAAAGGACCGGCACTTAAAGATATTTCATAGAATAGAAGGACAGATAAATCAATGAGCTAAAGTTTCATTTCCGACGCACTGTATTGATTTTTGCAATAGGGAAATCTATGAATAAGATTAACGGTTCTTCTTTCAAGACTTGGACCGTCTGGCGTTTGGTCTTAAAGAAACAAAAGAACATAATCCCCTTTGGTGCGCGCCGATAGAGAAGGTACGCCATACGAGGGGCGCATGGGTCACACATGTTTAATATGAGTCCATGGTAAGAATATGGTAGTATGGTATTTGACTAGTTACTTGTGAGCCTGAGTAGTCCTCTTCACTCTTAAGTATGTGTTGTCCTTTGGGGTCGGCTAAAGCACCGATGACCTTCAAAAAGACTGCCAACTGCCGCAAATGAAGGCATTATTTTTTTTAGAGGGGCGTCTGGAACGCATGTCTGGTGAGGGTTCTTCGCACGTAAACGTCCATGTATACCTAACGAAAGACGGATCATAAAATCCCCCAAGAGAAGCCATTATTAGTATGCTATCCATATACTTAGGTCGGGGCGCTGCACAACGTGTTATGGTGCCTTCTCGTAAAAGGAAAGGTCCTTATATAATTCATTACATGTAAAAATCTTCTTTTTTCCCTTTTTCTCTTTCTCCTTTTTCTCCTTCTTAAAAAGTGAACATCAGGGATACTAATAAAAATAAGATCAAGGGTTTGGGACTCTTTGTGCGGGCAAGTCAGCTTCACTACGACTACTCCATTAACAAAAGGTCCTTTGTAAAGGGGGCCCTTATATTTATTAATGTAACTCTTCTTTCCCTTCTTATACACAATCAAGGAATTAAATAAATAAAGATGCAGTTTCTTTCTTAGACTCTTTGCAAAAACCCTATCTTACTATTTTAAGAAAAAAAGAGAGAGAGGCCACCTAACTAATCCTTACGTGACGACGACCTCCGAATCCTTTACGGGGCGTTACGGGGCTATAACTGGGCTTCTTTTAACCTCCCTCGTACTCCATGTTTTTGACATGGCCAATATCATCAAACGATCCAAGGACTTCTCCTTCCTTAAAACGCGGAAACAAAACCGCGCGGGATGATGCTGCGGGGCACCAACACTACTGACTCACTGACTGTACAACAACTTACTGCCAGAATCTGATCAAATCACTCTCTCCACCTTTTCCTTAAGGCCACCACACAACAAAACAACAAAACACGTCAGTCACAGAGGCCACTCCAATACTACTCCTTTCCTGCCGTGCCTGACGCTGCTTCTCGTTCCTCCCAGATTGGTGCTTTCCCCCTCCCCCCCAGGCGTACCTTCAGCGGCGGGTCGCTACACGCTGTAAGCGTATGGTCTAATATTTATTTCTTTTCTTGGAGTGTTATTTCTTTCTTACGAAGAGTTAACTCTCTTCCTTCTTTTTCCCACTGGGCAAACTTCTCGCACAAGCGCAAGCTCGCACTCGAAACATCTCGCAGCGGTACAATCACCAGGCTCCTTCCTCGCATACTTAATGTACATTCAACGAATACTATGGAGTAACGACGTGACGACGCGTTTTGAGTCCAAATCATATTAACAACACATCTAATGTTTATCTGATGCCACGCGTTGTCGGTTGACGCTCTTTCTCCTCTCCCTTCTTCTGCCCCCCCCTCCTTCTAGCTTCCCCTCCAGCTAGCGATCGGCTCCCCTCTCCCGTCGCCTCCCCTCCCCACCCCCCCGCTCCCCGGCAGAGCGAGCTCCCCCCCGCAGCGCGCACGACACATTCTTTAAACACAACCCCTAATTTTTTGGTGGTATTGCAACATTTGGGGCGTGCTTAAAAAGAGCACGATTGCAATCAGCACAGCGTCTTTCCTAGGCTTCAAACACACCCTTCTTCCTTCCACGTGATATCGCAGCGCCTGTTTAACTACTAACTGCGTATTGCACTTGCCACAGTTGTGACGTATCCCCCTCTTTTACAACATACCATAACCTTGTTTTTATTGTGATACTGGGGGGCAAAAGCCTGTTTGCTACTGAACTCCCTGTCGCAATCCCCTTGCACTTCATTATCACTAATGTTTTTAATCCTTAATAAGGGATACTTTTACTAAAGTCCACAACGGACTCTTTGCCACGTGCCAAGTTTATCAGCGCACCAACCTTTCCGTTCCCGCGCGCTTCATCAGACCACACATTTCAATCATACAATTCCTGCACGCTCTCTTGCAAACCGTCTTCCTTCTCTTTGTTGCATTTCGCGATTGTTGGTCTCTCTTATCTTGTCAGGTCGCCGACACATCCTTTTTATTATACTGTATACTTCTTCCACTGGTCCCTTGTATTCAATGACCCCAGCACATGTCCCTGCCATGCTCGGATATAGGACCCCACCACCGTCTGCGGAAATTACCCCATTTCGTAGTAAGAGCAACTCCTCGGGCCCTTTAGAATACCGTTTCGGACACTAGTGCGGCTTTGTCCCCACCTACGTGAATAACCGCACCTGGACAGTCATATGATTACAAGGATGACGACTTCTCTTCGTGGATATTTTTTGACCCTAATGAGTTCCAGCCTTGAAGTTTGCATAAACAATTCCCCTAAGATACTCAGACACTTTTAATTCTAATGACTTGCCTGCGGGACTACGTAAAAGACGCACATCGGAGTTGAGTGAATCCGCCTTCAGCGGCAGACATGACAACATTAGCGTTGGGCTGCTCTCCCAGCAGCTTACCCAGCGTCTCTAAACCCTTCAGGGAAACATAGGCTCCCTGGTCGTCTTCTACACTCCCAGTCGTAGTGATCGGGAACCATTCTCTCTGACCTACGTCGGTGAGGATCTAGAAGGAACATTACAACTAAGAAGCGGCATTTAAAGACACACCACATTCCAAATGATCTTCTCTCTTTGAGGTTTCCGTATTCCGTTAACATATATGTATTATTGTATCAGCTTTAGAACGAAGTCCCCGTGGATGAAAGTACCCTTAAAGAACGACTTAACGGCGTCCTTTTGGGTGTCCATCGCGTAAAATGTAAAGAAATGATAGACAAGGAGTTAACGCATGATCAAGTTACAAGAGGTTGTCAAAGGGCGGGTTAAGAAGTTCCATAAAAGGTCACGAAGCCGCCCTTGCTAAGTAACACCCACAATGGCCGTAGCATACTCCGCTATTAAGCTGGCCACCGAAACTCCTGGGACTTGCGCTGGGCCCATAGACGACGTGAGGGGCGCTGCGGAAGGACATAAGTGTGAGGATTATGTCATTCCCAAGAACTTAAGATAACTTTGTGGGGGTTTTCTTTAAAGTGCGGCAATTCATGGCAGTCGCATCTTTGGGATCACGTAGCTCAGCATGTCGGACTTTAAGGAGTATTGGTGTCTGGAAGGACCTAAAGAACGATAAAACAAGCAAGGCCGAGAGATCTTCAAGGCAGCATACTTGCTGAGGTACCTTATCAAGTCGATGTAAGTCCTTCTGAAGTCATTCGCGTGCCTTCGTCCAAGTCATTATCAGTCCGTCCTTCAAGTACTTGAGTCACGTCATCGTCAAGTCATCTGTAAGTCGTCATCAGGACTTAGTCAATCATCGCAAGTCATCTGTAGTCGTCATCCAGTACTTAGTCAGTCATCTGTAAGTTTTCGTCAATTACTGTCAAGTCCTTCAAGTCCTGTAGATACAAGATGAGTGACACCGAAACAAAGGCGGAGGAAAACCCCTCAGCAAATCACCAAGCCTAAATCCCCGGGTAGAGTTGCTGCGGGGAAGAAGCTCGCGGAGATGAACAGGAAGGAACAAAGCCACAAAGGAAAAGAAGGAAGAGGAAAAAGAAGAGGAATCCTTTATTAATCCTGGATACGTTATCGGAGCATTAGGAATTGCTATAGCAGCAGGCAGCCTCTACTTACAATGGCGGGCTGCTAAACCAAAAGTGGAATTCAAGGCCGTGCACGTAACGCAGGAGCCTAAGAGAAGTAAAATACCCGAGATGGAATAGCAAGGTCATTCCATTGGTATAACCTCCTCTCCTTGTAATATAATGTCGTCCGCATTAATGAAAACCGTCGAAGATGCAGCTATTATTACTTCTATTGTCGCAGGTATTGGTTGGGTAGGTAAGAAAGTGCTCAAAGAAGACTTTACTGAAGACCCAAGCAAGAGCATTACAGGCTTTGCTAAGATGACTGCTGCAGTAGCAGGTAGCATTGCCCTTAAGGACTACCTACAGAAGGAGAAGTACCTGCCTAGGCCGTGAGGCCCTTATATATGGCAAGCGTATTGGTAGGTGGAGTCATTGCAGCGTTAGCATTCACTGGAGCTAATTATGGTGGTCAATATTTGGATAGATTAGTCAGAGGCGACAAAGGCGATGCTGAAAGGAAGAGACACGACTTAGCCCTGGAGAAATATCAAAGGGACGTGGCGGCTTGGAATGAAAAAAGACAAGCTTACAGGGATTGGTTGGATAAGAACTACCAAGACAAGATGCAGGCGGATAAGAACTTCGAAAATACGGACTACGCCTTTAAACTTTATGCACAAACACACCCCGACTTTAGGATTAGCAAGCCACAATTTAAGAATTACTACCAGCCTTCTAAGAAACAAAAAGACAATGAGTTGCTCTTTGTAGGAGTCGCAGGGCTGGTAGGGGGCGCAGCCTTGGCGTATTTCATCTAGTGACGCGAAACATGCGCGTCTAATATATAATGATCGTCTTTTTGGAAAGCGACAAGAATGACTTTACCACTTATTTGAATCCCCCCCATCAAAGCCCATACGGTTCGGCTGGTCAGTTGCTTTTTGTACAATTCTTGGTATAATTTGACCAAGGCATTGATCACCACGCAAAAGAAGCCTAACAGTTTCCAAGGCGTAATGCTCCCAGATGGACATTGCACCCCTATAACGCTGGCTAAGGAGCTCGCCAAACACCGTTATACTCTCACCACAGGGCTGTCGCACGAAATGACCCTCAAACATAACATACCTAACGGTTTCTCAATGACCCTCGGAAAGTTTAAACCATTGGGATCTTTACTTGGAATTCAGCGTAAGGCAATTACCGACACGGCAGTTCCCGTAAGTTGGAAAGTTGCATCCTCTTACGAAGTCTATTGTGATTTGGTCTGCAGTTACAGCAACGGAAATCCCTCCCATCTTATGTCTAAGTTTTCACCTAAAGGTAATCCATTCGACCTGGTAGAATATACGCCCATTTCTATGATTTGCCTTGTGATTTAGTAGGAAGCATAAACATCACCATTAAAGTGGACGGAAAGACGGTAGATTTCAACGGGCGCAAGATTAATCTCGTCTTGGAATTCATATAATGGGTCGAACTGAGGACAAACTCAAAAGGATTTACTACGGTCCCGAAGGCTATTGGAGAGGAGTGGCGGCTATCAAAAAACTCGCTACAGCAGCCAGGGTATCCGACGAAACGGCTAAGAATTGGTTAAAGAAACAAACTAACAAACTATCTGGCAGGTTTATCTTCCCGTGCCTAAGTACATTCCCAGACCCAGCTTTACCGTAAATACCCCTAATGAAGTTCATCAGGCGGATTTGCTTTTCTTACCGCACGACACGGTAAGAAGAAAGACCTATAGATACGCTTTGACCGTAGTTGATATCGCAAGCAGATACAAGGACGCCGAACCCATAACCAGCAAGGATTCTGGGGAAGTCGCAGAAGCCCTAGGTAGGATTTATAAGCGCGTCTTGAAATGGCCAAAGCTGCTGCAAGTGGATGCGGGAACGGAGTTTATGGGCGTGGTTACCAAGACCCTGAGAGACCACGACACCAAGATAAGAAGAGCCGAAGCAGAGTACCACAGAGGTCAGAGCATCGTCGAAAGATTTAATAAGACCCTGGCTGAGCGTCTCTTTGGGTACCAGTATTGGAAAGAGTTGGAAGATCCCTCTAAACGTAATAAGGAATGGACACAGCGGCTTCCCCAGGTCATTGTGGCTTTGAATAACGAGGCGGCCAGGGCTACGGGAATGAAACCCAAGGATGCCATAAAAAAGAAGCACGTGGAACACAAGTCCTACGTCAGAAGTTCAAGAGCCGTTGGACTGAAGGAAAAAAAGCTCCCCCGCGACATAGTGGTCAGATACCTCTATCAGCCGGGGGAACTCGAAGGTGGCAGTAAGAGAGCCACGGATCCTAACTGGTCTTTGGAAACGTATGAGATTTCAAAGTCCGTCACCAAGGAAGGGCAACCTGTGTTGTATTACCTAAATGGCCTAAGTCGCGGATTTGTTAAGGAAGAGTTACTCATAGTTCCTAAAGATTCAAAGTAGTGCAGCACCGCGCGCCCGATTGCACTCTAGGCATGTCAGTCTTACGTTGCCTCTGCAATGCCCACGTTTGTTATTTATGCGATCCACGGAGAACTGCTGATCGTCATTCGCATCGAACCTCCATAGTAGCGGTATGTTACATTTGGCGCAGCGTGCGCCTTTCTTATAGACGTCGTCCACGCATAGGTCGAACGTCATATTTTTTTCTTTGTCGTGGCGCTTGTAGCGAAGGAGTTTCTTAGCAATGTTCTCCTCTGCTACTTCTTCCGGGGTCTCATCGTAACGCAGTTGCGGACCCCTGGCTCTTTTTAACTGTTTGGCATACTCCACACGACTTACGGCGGTGTATATCAAATTGCTCCAACACAGCCGCTGGTCTATGATCCACAAGGTTTCTGTTATGGTAAGCCCCTGCGCGCTGTGGACTGTCATGCAATAACCCAAGCGCCAATCTGGATGGGAGGTAATTCTTTCCACCATTTTCATGGGCACCCAAACCTTATCATGCGTTACTGCGTTTTCTAACCGGGTCTTAGTCCCCGGCACCCAGACGTCTCTTTTCTGCATTCGGGTGTCGTGGGGTTTGTAACAAATGGGCACTAAGTGACCTGGGAAGCGTTCCTGGTGTATTTTGAGTAAGTCTTTCTGTATGCGGGACTGCGCTGCGCGTTTGCTACTCAGCACCAAATCCTCAGGATGCCATGCGTATAGGAAGTCCTCGTAGGATTTCGCTCGTACTCTCTTACGCAATGTCTTACATTGGTCGGCATCACTAAGGCCCCTTAATTCCGCTTTCAGGTTTCTTACTTGATCCTTGCTGCGGTAGTCGGTGTTAATTTCTTCGCAGTAACTGGTCATTCCTTTTAACCATTCGTGGGGCATCTCTCCGGCTATTGGAGGCGGTTGACACGGATCCCCGGCAAATATCACTTGGGATTTCCCACGGAGGAAGTCTACGAACTCCTGTAGTATTTCTAATGGCACGGTGCAAATCTCATCCCAAAGTATCACCGGAGGTATGTCGTGGATGGCTTCCGGTACCCACTTTTGACCATTCCAGCGAAAGAAGCTGTGGTAGGTTTGTGCGTCGTAACCCATTTCGCAGAGTTCTCTTTCCAAACGGTGCGTTGGCGTTAACACCTTTATCTTTGGAAAGAGTTCCAAAACCCTGGTGGTCTTACCACTGCCGCCCGTACCGTAAAGATAAGAGAAGCGTTGGTAGGAAATGGGGTCTGCAACTGACGGTAATGGCTCTTTTGTAGGCGTAATGGAACCGCGGAGGTGTTCGCCAGTATACACCACACGTTCTCTCCAAGCTTTTATCTCTTCGTCTTTGACGCGCCATTGACCGCTTTCTGCGAGCTCGTCTTCGGTGTAGAATTCTTTCATTTTTTCTAACACCTCTGGCCTTACATACAGGGAATCCGTAGCTACGCGCGGGATGTACTCTTTGTCAAACCTAAGCAACATTGCTAATAGGTTTATGTGCGCATATGCGAGCATGCTGGCACGCAGGTGGTAATACTGTGGTCTGTGATCTTGGTAGTAACAAAGTGCATTCCATTTCTTTTCTTTCTGACCTTCTATGAAATAATCCCATTTCTCCACGGATACCATCGTTCCTTCATCATGCGCGCGCTTTATAAGGAAACTTAATTCGCCTTCGTCCGTTATCAGGCGCCGCTGCATATGTTTTTCACCCTCCTTAGCGCCCTGTGTGAATTTACCTATAACAACCCGCGCTGTGGGGTTATGCTCGGGTAACCATTTTGTGAAGGAGGAGTGACAAAGTATGGCTTCATGCGCAGTGTATCTTAGCAATCGACGCTCTTCGAGGAATTTCAAAAGGGGTATCGGTATCCATTCTTTCTCCTGCAGGTGCTTCCCGTACCACGCGTAAATTATTGGATGTAAGCCCTTCGCTAATTTCCAGCTGGTCAATCTTACAAACCCCGTAGCTGGGGCGTCGTAGATGCCGTCTAAGGACACACGAAAGAACTGTGAGTCTGGATGTCCGTAGCGGTCATAATACTCCTTACAATCCCCCAATCCTTTAAAACTTGCAGGGTAACAGTGTTTCATGTCTAAGGAGACGTATTCGTTTTCGTCATACTCCATGTTCCACAGACCTCCATGACCGTGTTCTACGCAGGCTTTGGCTATGTCGGCGAATTCCTTAGGCGTGGACTTCCATCCGTTCCTCTTCTTTGCGGCTAAGAAGTCCAAACTACGAGAGCTAAGGACCTCGTCTGAGAAGTCTTCCCCTAAGGTTTCACAGGCGCTCTGGATGCGTAGATGTTCAATTTCGGGGCGGTATAAAGTACCATCTTGGGTCATAAACTGACTTCCCTCCGCGTCCATCAACCATACGGAGTTCTCGTGGATCAATTTTATCAATGGAGAGGTTTTATAGACCTTCGTTTCTTTCTTTTTAGGGAACCTTAGTTCACGCCAAGCATGTCCGTTGTGTTGGTAAATGACTATAGGAGCACCTTTGCCACCGTATTTATGTGTCCCAGAATAGATAAAACCGTCGGTGATGTCCTTTACCATGATGCGCCTTCCTAATGCTGTTTCTAATTTTTTAATGTTATCTATAGTAGCCCCAGCTCCGTAGGTGGCATTTTCCCATTTCCTGATGGCTTCCCTCCTATTTAGTGTGAGCTTACCTCCGCGGGAGGAATCTTCGAAGAACTCTCTTACCAACTTACCGACGCAGTTACCAGGATGTCGCATTGGTTTCAACTTCTTGACGTCAGGTTTCTTGATCTCATACGCGCCGTAAATAACCACGGTGACTGGGTATGCTACTTCGTAGAACATCATGTCTATTCCTTCGAGCGCTCCAGGTCTGGTATTCTTATTCAGAACGAACAAGCTTTGCTTACCAGACGCTCGTATTGGATTCCTGCCCTTTTCTATCATCCACTCGCCGTCTAAATACTTTATAAACGTCAACTCCAAACGGTATTCACCTTCGGGCATTAAGTCAATTATCCTTTCTGCTCTTTCTTCTGTCATAGTCTCATCTGTATCGCCCTCCATAAATGTTGTGAAGGCAAAGTCCGCATCCAGGCGATCCAACACCTGAGTTCTGAGCTTGCGCACAGTTTTGTTTTGTATGCTTTTGATGGCGTCCATCTATATCTAAGGAATATCTTAACCTCCGTTTGCGTTACCCAAACACAGCAGCAGTGAGGGACTTTTCCCGAGGCCGGCGGATCGCGCAAGACCCCCTGTAGGGCCTCGTCACTGCTCCAAAAACCCCAGGGGGGGCTGGTGTTTTTCAATATGTGATTTTTAGCAATGCCGGCCGATCGTGAGTCCCCCTCACTGCTGCTATACAACATATTATCTTTATTTTTTTTAAATATTTATTAGGAGAGTAATTTCTGATACAAGTAACATAACAGATTTTTTAACGTTTCCAATAATTAATAAACAATTCAAGTGATCCTGCCTTAAAAAAACAGCATGATTTTCTTCAGAAAAAGTCAAGAAACTTGATGTTTTTTGTTTTTCTTGCCGATCTTTAGCAAGTGCTCTTTATTTTCATAAAATTCCTTCTTTACAGCCCAAGAAGGAAATGATTTGGGTACAGGCCTTGAGGAGGGCTCATTGGCTTCAAACCTCTTCAGAGCCATTCGCTTTGACCTTCTAGTTAAGCTGTCTAAATGCTTCTTATCTAATGCCCTAAGCATTGAAGTCAGCTCATCTGAGCGCCATTCTAGAGGAACTATCACTAGTGAGTTGTCCTCGTCGTCGGAGTGTTCTGAACTCATAAAGTCCAGATTCATTACTCGCAAATGCTTCTTTCTTTCTTTGTCGTCAATTCTACTTGTTGACATCAAGATTTTCTTGCGTGCGGCCAATTTCTAAAATATTGAATTAAAACGAAAATAAATCATGTGCTCGATTACTTAATTCGTATAAAGAATAGCATACATTGTCGGGTTCCAACATAAAACATAGCAAAGTTGAGACCGAAAGGTATTTTGTAAAATGATATAATTAATATCCTCTGATAACATTTGCAATGCACAGTCAATATGAAATTAAACGTACGTTAATTTCCGTGCAGAATTTACATTTTCGATGTTTTGAACTCGACAAAGATATTACTGAATTCACGTGCCAATCATGATATCGCCTATTGCTTTGATGATAAAAGGTCAGCAAGTCTGCACTTACCCTTTTTCTACGTTCATATTTCCTTTGGCGTGACACGTGGTTATCAAATTGATTTTTCTTCTTCTTTATGTGCGCTTCATAGAGAGAAGTGTAATACCTTTGCGTAGCCACTGAAAGACAATAAAAATGGTATCTATAAATATAATTTCGCTTCAAACAATAACACTTTTCTTTTACTTTTATTGTACGATATCACTGCAACACAAACCTCTAATGGATCCTCTTGGCGCATTTGGATACCACCCTTTCACTATCTTCATAATCTCTACACTAGTCTTCACGTTGCTCGCATCTCTACGTCTAAAGAAAAGCAGTCCGAGATTTATGTAATTGCACGATGAACAAACAAACGGACGAATGAATGAATGGATGGATGGATGGATGGATGGATGGATGGATGGATGGATGGATGGATGGATGGATGGATGGATGGATGGATGAATGAATGAATGAAGGATGTACTCAATTTTGTTAACACACCCTTTATCAAAATTCCACAGTGCCAAATCGTTTTCTTCTTCTTCCTCCACGTTTTTTACAAGATCTCTGTAGGCAGATCTCACTGCTTCCTGTATAAATAAAAAATTAAACGATGTTAATCTCAATAGCATTGTTTCTAAGATGTGTTCAACAGAACAAAACTTACTCTTATTTCATTTGGAACTTGGATCTTTTTCGCCCTTTCTATTTCCTCTTCTCTATTTTGAAGCTCCAAAATTTCTTTGTTCTGGGCAATTATAGTTTGTTGGTTTTTAAAAATTTGTTGAAGAATATTTATATCTGCCGTCACAGCTGAAAATAAATTCAAAAACACGTAAGAACTTTTTTCGAGACATTCATTAGGGTATTAAAAATCAAGCTACACGATTTAAAGTATTTCAATATGATAAATGCCTACGTAATTGGATATCGTTCATTACGTCATAATTCTGCGGACATAAGTTATACATAATTTATGCATGTTGGTTTTTAGGTTGTACAATTAATTCATGAAATTTCGATCACCTTGTGATCACAGAGTCCCAGAAAATTGTGTATATTTTCTATTTCATACAGATTATAAGTTTATGTTTCATAATACATGCATGAGGTTAAGGAAAGATTAGAAAACCCTGTAGCATAATTAAATTTTCTAGTTTTGGCGCGTTCGAACTGTATTTCATTTCTATAGAAAAATGTAGCCTTTCTTCCATAAATAGCAAAAATTTGAAATTAAGATAAACAAAGGGAAAGAATAATTTATGGTAGTGATTTAAAAATAGGAAAAGTAAGAAGTAAACATAAAATCATAAATTTTGGCGCCAAAATAATTATGTTGACCTTGAAAAGGTATGAAAACGCAATATTGCGCTACTGGGACATTTATTTAAAACAAAAATATTTCAAGTTCCCGATGATTTACCTTCTTTGCTGACCTCTTCTCTTGAAATTTCATTTTCTTCTTGAACGTTTTTCTTCTGAAAGTTTTTCTTCTGCGGGTTGCCCAAGGTTGTTCTAATTGGCGCCAGTTTTCGATTTGTAGCTTTATCTTCTTTTTCGCTAGAGCTAAAATCGGACGAGCTTTCCATCATAGCGATCTTATAGCTTTCGAAAATTTGGTAAGAAAAAGACAAGAAGGGTAGAATTTTCAAGACCTCGGTGAAGCAAAACTTATGTACTCGACTGATCAAGGTTGTGAACTGACGGAATGTGCCTGTATGAATGACCCAATGTCGTTATCGACTGATTGCTCGAGTGTATTAACCTAATGTCAAGTTTCTTGACAATACCTTATATCAATTTCAAGATAAAACTGCAGCATTGTCTATTTTCTTAGTAACATTTTTGTTGTAACGCTTTCCTGGAACGCTTTATTAAGCAATATTTCAAGTCAAAATTCGTTCATTTTCTGCAACTTGCCATGGAAAGACCTCGTAAAAGAACCAGAACTGTTTGTCCTGGATGTGATCAGTCATATTCCTCACGATATGTTATCGAACATAAAAAAGAAAATTACTTTGGAGGGGACAAATGGCTTTGCTCAACAAAGATAGGTAATGTTGAAAACACCGCTGCATTTGACCATCACTTATATGATTATGACGATGTTGAAACTGACGAAATCCTGATTTGTACGTCGGATGACCCAATACTGGACGTCGATGGTCACCAAGAGGAGTCGCATAATTCGAAGGGAGAACAAACCAACCAAAATAGCGCGGGAACGAGCTGTCACGTTGCAGAATTGCCAATCGAAGCCGGTCATATGAGCGATGAAGAGTTAGATGACGAAAACGAACAATGGGATGAAGAAATAGAAGAAGTCAGAAATGACACTGATCAGAAAGAAGCAGATCAATATACAAAACAAAAATGCGCTGAACATAGGCTATTGAAATGGATTTGCCTTTTTATAAGTGTATGGCAAGCAACATCTGCCATACCGGATAACGCTATCAGATTACTACTAGAATTTTTAAGTGCCCTTTTCAAGATTCTCGGGAAACACTGCGCATTTGTCGCTAATTTGGCTGCCGTATTTCCTTCTTCAATACATACATTGTGGAAAATTCTTAAGATAGATGGAGACGAATTCATAAAGTTTGCTGTATGCCCCAAATGCAATTCACTGTACACGTTAAAGGAAGCTGTAATAACCGATATTGGAGGAAGGAAACGAAGCCTTAAGTGTACTTATGTAAAATTTCCTAATCATCCTCATGCGGCAAGAAGACGTCCATGTGGAGAAAACATAATGAAAGAAGTTATGCTGAAAGGGGAAAAGAAGTCTTTTTATCCTCGTAAAGTATACTGCTATAAAAGTGTAATTGATTCCCTACGAAAATGCGTGTCATCAAGTGCTTTTCAAATGGACTGTGAAAAATGGAAAAATCGCAAGCTGCCTGAAGACGTTTTTGCTGACGTTACAGATGGTAAAGTCTGGAAGGATTTCAAAAACTTCCTAAATCAATTTGGCAACTATGGGTTGATGCTAAACTTTGATTTTTTCCAGCCTTTCAAACATGGAACGAATTCTGTTGGGGTGATATATTTAACAGTCATGAATCTCCCAAGTTCAGAGCGCTTCAAGCTCAAGAACGTAATACTCGTGGGTATTATACCTTCTATCAATAGAGGTACATCTATAAATCCTTTTCTTGCCCCATTAGTTAAAGAATTAGAAGAATTATGGGACTTAGGATTTAAGTCAAAGTCTTTCTTAAATGGAGCAATACATACTTTCAAAGCAGCGTTGCTTTGTGTGGCATGTGTTCTGCCTGCCGCAAGAAAAGTTTGTGGGTTTTTGTCCCACTCAGCAAAGCGTGGCTGTTCAAAGTGCTTTAAAGTATTTGGTGGGGATTTTGGAAAGAGAGACTATTCCGGTTTCGATAGGGAAAACTGGGGAGAGAGAAACGACAAAATCCATCGGGATGCGTGTGAAAAATTGAAAACCTGCTGTACTCAAGAAAAACTATCAAACCTTGAAAGTGAATTTGGGACGCGGTGTTCTGTATTAAATAATTTGTCTTACTTCTCTGCAGTTAGATTTTGCATCATAGATCCCATGCATAACTTGTATCTTGGGACTGCAAAAAAAATGATTGAAATTTGGATTGAAAAAGGAATATTAACGGAAGACAAACTCCGTGAAATCCAGAAGAGGGTAGACAGTGCAGAAGTAGCAAGTGACATTGGTCGCATTCCTTCAAAAATAGCGTCAAGTTTTGGAGGCTTCACAGCAGATCAATGGAGAAGCTGGACAAACCTTTTTAGCATAAGTGCATTACAAGGAATTTTGCCGAAAAAAACACTTGGAGTGCTGGCGAATATTTGTCCAGGCATCACGTCTGCTCTCTTCTCGCGTGATTCGTTTAAATGAAGTATTAGAAGCAGATAGACTTTTATTAAAGTTCTGCAAAACAATTGAAACCTTGTATGGCGTAGACGTTGTTACACCCAATATGCATTTGCATTGCCATCTGAAAGAGTGTATCATTGATTATGGTCCTGTCTTTTCTTTCTGGTGCTTCAGTTTTGAAAGGTACAATGGCATTTTAGGAAAATACTCAACAAATCAAAGATCTATTGAAATTCAGTTGATGCGCAAATTCTTGAGAGATAATCAGGTATTTCACCTACAATCTTGTGAAGATTCCTCTTATAAAGACTTAGAGAAGATTGTTCGAAAAGAAAAAGAAGAAAAAGGATCTCTTTTTGAAACAAGCATCGATCCAGAACGTGTTCTTTTTGTTTTGGAATATGCTTTGCCGTGCGAGAACATTCCAAAAGATTGGCAATGCGACACTGACATCTACCTGCTGCGCCCTCCAAGACAAATAAAACTGTTTACTTCTCTGGAGCACGACAACATTAAATCCGCATATAAATTGTTGTATCCGCAAATACAAGACAAAAATGCCCAAATTGAAATACCAAAAGCATTTTCACGTTACAAGTCATTTTCCTTTGCCGGCGAAAAGTTTGGCTCCGAGCTTACTAAGAGTGAAAGATCCTCTCTTATAATGGCATCATGGGTCGGGTATGATGGAAACATTGCTCTTCGATCAAGAACGAGACCAGGAAGAGTACAATATTATTTGCTGCATAACATAACTGATGCCAATGGTGTTTGTAAACCTCATTTATTTGCAAAAGTTAGTTGGTTTCAGGCTCTAGACGACGACGTGAGAAATCGTTGTGGCGATCCTGTAGAGCTGTGGTGCAGAAGCTTATACGAAATCGATGGTCCTGCAAGCTTCATCCCAGTTCAACGCATACGGTGCAAATGTATAGCTTCAATTCATCTGTATAAACATGAACAGCTTCTGGCTATTACGCCAAGGGAACGTTCTTTTAATATTTAGCAAATCATTTGTATATCAGTCTGGTATCAGTTTAGGGTATTGTGTGATGCTTGTGATCGATGTGAGACTTTTTTTTTTTTTTTTTTTTTTTTTTTGCAAAACAAATCAAAACTTCATGGCTTTTGTGATCTGGACGTTTACCACTGGTTTATAGCATAATTAAACTTAAGTAAACATTAAGTTTACTTGCGTTTGGATATCAACATTAAATCCTATTAAATCCGGAAATTACAATAGAAATTAATTTGAATTTACTTGTAATTTACTTCTAAATTTACCATCAAATTTTAGATTAAGAACAATGCAATTAAATCTGAAATTTACTTGAGCTTTAAAACATATTAAACCCCAAATGCGAAATTTACTTAGATTAAATTCCATTAAATTCCAAAACTCAAGATATTTACATTGCAATTTACCATAAAGTTTAATTATGTAAAATCGATTTCTGATGCAGTGGATTGTGCACAACCTTCATCCAATTCTGCTTTTATTCTCTTTTATTCTGCACGATAGATGAAAAGTCTCTTCTTTAGCATTTAGATAGAGCTTCAAAGTCATTGAAATTTGTTATTTGGGGCTCGTAGCTTATGTACAAGCTGAGAAAGTAAAGACACACTTTGAAGAGTTCATGCTTATTCATCTAAGGATGTCATAAGGGAATGTATGTAAGCCCAACATGAACTTTCAAAATTTCTTTCGCTACTAGATTTTATCAGAAAAAGCGAAGTTTCTTGAACATATTTGAAAGGGGAATATGGTTCAACAAGAATTTTCCACCTAACATATTGCCATCTAGTATTTTTCTCTCCCCCTTGGGGTAGGGGTCAGTCAAACGGAATGGCTAATGATTGTGCACAACCTTCATGCAATTCTGCCTTTATTCTCTTTAATTCTGCACGATAGATGAAAAGTCTCTACTTTAGCATTTAGATAAAGCTTGAAAGTCGTTGAAATTTCTTATTTGGAGCTCGTAGCTTATGTACAAGCTGAGAAAGTAAAGACACACTTTGAAGAGTTCATGCTTATTCATCTAAGGATGTCATAAGGGAATGTATGTAAGCCCAACATGAACTTTCAAAATTTCTTTCGCTACTAGATTTTATCAGAAAAAGCGAAGTTTCTTGAACGTATTTGAAAGGGGAATATGGTTCAACAAGAATTTTCCACCTAACATATTGCCATCTAGTATTTTTCTCTCCCCCTTGGGGTAGGGGTCAGTCAAACAGAATGGCTAATGATTGTGCACAACCTTCATCCAAATCTGCCTTTATTCTCTTTTATTCTGCACGATATATGAAAAGTCTCTACTTTAGCATTTAGATAAAGCTTCAAAGTCGTTGAAATTTCTTATTTAGAGCTCGTAGCTTATGTTCAAGCTGAGAAAGTAAAGACACACTTTGAAGAGTTCATGCTTATTCATCTAAGGATGTCAAATGGGAATGTATGTAATCCCAACATAAACTTTCAAAATTTCTTTCACCACTAAATTTTATCAAAAAAAGCGAAGTTTCTGGAACGTATTTGATAGGGGAGTATGGTTCAACAAGAATTTTCCACCTAACAAACGGCCATCTAGTACTTTTCTCACCCCTATGGGGTAGGGGTCAGTCAAACAGAATGGCTAATGATTGTGCACAACCTTCATCCAAATCTGCCTTTATTCTCTTTTATTTTGCACGGTAGCTGAAAACTCTCTACTTTAGCATTTAGATAGAGCTTGAAAGTCATTGAAATTTCTTATTTGGAGCTCGTAGCTTATGTACCAGCTGAGAAAGTAAAAACACACTTTGAAGAGTTCATGCTTATTCATCTAAGCATGTCATAATGGAATGTATGTAATCCCAACATGAACGTTCAAAATTTCTTTCACCACTAAATTGTATCAGAAAAAGCAAAGTTTCTGGAACGTATTTAATAGGGGAGTATGGTTCAACAAGAATTTTCCACCTAACATACGGCCATCTAGTATTTTTCTCACCCCCATGGGGTAGGGGTCAGTCAAACAGAATGGCTAATGACTGTGCACAACCTTCATGCAAATCTGCCTTTATTCTCTTTAATTCTGCACGATATATGAAAAGTCTCTACTTTAGCATTTAGATAAAGCTTCAAAGTCGTTGAAATTTGTTATTTGGAGCTCGTAGCTTATGTTCAAGCTGAGAAAGTAAAGACACACTTTGAAGAGTTCATGCTTATTCATCTAAGCATGTCATAAGGGAATGTATGTAAGCCCAACATGAACTTTCAAAATTTCTTTCGCCACTAGATTTTATCAGAAAAAGCGAAGTTTCTTGAAAGTATTTGATAGGGGAGTATGGTTCAACAAGAATTTTCCACCTAACATATGGCCATCTAGTATTTTTCTCACCCCCATGGGGTAGGGGTCAGTCAAACAGAATGGCTAATGATTGTGCACAACCTTCATCCAAATCTGCCTTTATTCTCTTTAATTCTGCACGATATATGAAAAGTCTCTACTTTAGCATTTAGATAAAGCTTCAAAGTCATTGAAATTTCTTATTTGGAGCTCGTAGCTTATGTACCAGCTGAGTAAGTAAAGACACACTTTGATTAGTTCATGCTTATTCATCTATTCATGTCATAAGGGAATGTATGTAAGCCCAACATGAACTTTCAAAATTTCTTTCGCCACTAGATTTTATCAGAAAAAGCGAAGTTTCTGGAACGTATTTAAAAGTGGAGTATGGTTCTGCAAGAATTTTCCACCTAACATACGGCCATCTAGTATTTTACTCACCCCCATGGGGTAGGGGTCAGTGAAACAGAATGGCTAATGATTGTGCACAACCTTCATCCAAATCTGCCTTTAATCTCTTTAATTCTGCACGATAGATGAAAAATCTCTACTTTATCATTTAGATATAGCTTCAAAGTCGTTGAAATTTCTTATTTGGAGCCCGTGGCTTATGTACCAGCTGAGAAAGTAAAGACACACTTTAATTAGTTCATGCTTATTCATCTAAGCATGTCATAAGGGAATGTATGTAATCCCAACATGAACTTTCAAAATTTCTTTCACCACTAAATTTTATCAGAAAAAGCAAAGTTTCTGTAAAGTATTTGATAGGGGAGTATGGTTCAACAAGAATTTTCCACCTAACATATGGCCATCTAGTATATTTTTCTCCCGCTTGGGGTAGGTGTCAGTCAAACAGAATTGCTAATAATTGTGCACAACCTTCATCCAAATCTCCCTTTATTGTCTTTAATTCTGCACGATAGATGAAAAGTCTCTACTTCAGCATTTAGATAAAGCTTCAAAGTCTTTGAAATTTCTTATTTGGAGCTCGTAGCTTATGTACAAGCCAAGAAAGTAAAGACACACTTTGAAGAGTTCATGCTTATTCATCTAAGGATGTCATAAGGGAATGTATGTAAGCCCAACATGAACTTTCAAAATTTCTTTCGCCACTAGATTTTATCAGAAAAAGCGAAGTTTCTTGAACGTATTTGAAAGAAGAATATGGTTCAACAAGAATTTTCCACCTAACATATTGCCATCTAGTACTTTTCTCACCCCTATGGGGTAGGGGTCAGTCAAACAGAATGGCTAATGATTGTGCACAACCTTCATCCAAATCTGCCTTTATTCTCTTTTATTTTGCACGGTAGCTGAAAACTCTCTACTTTAGCATTTAGATAGAGCTTGAAAGTCATTGAAATTTCTTATTTGGAGCTCGTAGCTTATGTACAAGCCGAGAAAGTAAAGACCCACTTTGAAGAGTTCATGCTTATTCATCTAAGGATGTCATAAGGGAATGTATGTAAGCCCAACATGAACTTTCAAAATTTCTTTCGCCACTAGATTTTATCAGAAAAAGCAAAGTTTCTTGAACGTATTTGAAAGAAGAATATGGTTCAACAAGAATTTTCCACCTAACATATTGCCATCTAGTATTTTTCTCTCCCCCTTGGGGTAGGGGTCAGTCAAACGGAATGGCTAATGATTGTGCACAACCTTCATCCAATTCTGCCTTTATTCTCTTTTATTCTGCACGATAGATGAAAAGTCTCTTCTTTAGCATTTAGATAAAGCTTCAAAGTCGTTGAAATTTTTTATTTAGAGCTCGTAGCTTATGTTCAAGCTGAGAAAGTAAAGACACACTTTGAAGAGTTCATGCTTATTCATCTAAGGATGTCATAAGGGAATGTATGTGAGCCCAACATGAACTTTCAAAATTTCTTTCGCCACTAGATTTTATCAGAAAAAGCGAAGTTTCTTGAACGTATTTGAAAGGAGAATATGGTTCAACAAGAATTTTCCACCTAACATATTGCCATCTAGTATTTTTCTCTCCCCCTTGGGGTAGGGGTCAGTCAAACAGAATGGCTAATGATTGTGCACAACCTTCATCCAAATCTGCCTTTAATCTCTTTTATTCTGCACGATAGATTAAAAGTCTCTACTATAGCATTTAGATAAAGCTTCAAAGTCTTTGAAATTTCTTCTGGAGCTCGTAGCTTATGTACAAGCTGAGAAAGTAAAGACACACTTTGAAGAGTTCATGCTTATTCATCTA
Source organism: Actinia equina (assembly GCA_011057435.1). Lineage (NCBI taxonomy): Eukaryota > Metazoa > Cnidaria > Anthozoa > Actiniaria > Actiniidae > Actinia > Actinia equina. The sequence continues at coordinate 30,765 of WHPX01000045.1, forward strand.
AGGATGTCATAAGGGAATGTATGTAAGCCCAACATGAACTTTCAAAATTTCTTTCGCTATTAGATTTTATCAGAAAAAGCGAAGTTTCTTGAACGTATTTGAAAGGGGAATATGGTTCAACAAGAATTTGCCACCTAACATATTGCCATCTAGTATTTTTCTCTCCCCCTTGGGGTAGGGGTCAATCAAACAGAATGGCTAATGAATGTGCACAACCTTCATCCAAGTCTCCCTTTATTCTCTTTAATTCTGCACGATAGATGAAAAGTCTCTACTTTAGCATTTAGATAAAGCTTGAAAGTCATTGAAATTTCTTATTTGGAGCGTGTAGCTGATGTACAAGCTGAGAAAGTTAAAACACACTTTGAAGAGTTCATGCTTATTCATCTAAAGATGTCATAAGGGAATGTATTTAAGCCCAACATGAACTTTCAAAATTTCTTTCACCACTAAATTTTATCAGAAAAAGCAAAGTTTCTGGAACGTATTTAATAGGGGAGTATGTTTCAACAAGAATTTTCCACCTAACATACGGCCATCTAGTATTTTTCTCACCCCCTTGGGGTAGGGGTCAGTCAAACAGAATGGCTAATGATTGTGCACAACCTTCATGCAAATATGCCTTTTTTCTCTTTAATTCTGCACGATAGATGAAAAGTCTCTACTTTAGCATTTAGATAAAGCTTCAAAGTCATTGAAATTTCTTATTTGGAGATCGTAGCTTATGTACCAGCTGAGAAAGTAAAGACACACTTTGATTAGTTCATGCTTATTCATCTAAGCATGTAATAAGGGAATGTATGTAAGCCCAACATGAACTTTCAAAATTTCTTTCGCCACTAGATTTTATCAGAAAAAGCAAAGTTTCTGGAAAGTATTTGATAGGGGAGTATGGTTCAACAAGAATTTTCCACCTAACATACGGCCATCTAGTATTTTACTCACCCCATGGGGTAGGGGTCAGTCAAACAGAATGGCTAATGATTGTGCACAACCTTCATCCAATTCTGCCTTTTATCTCTTTAATTCTGCACGATAGTTGAAAAGTCTCTACTTTAGCATTTAGATAAAGCTTGAAAGTCATTGAAATTTCTTATTTGGAGCGTGTAGCTTATGTACCAGCAGAGAAAGTAAAGACACACTTTGAAGAGTTCATGCTTATTCATCTAAGCATGTCATAAGGGAATGTACGTAATCCCAACATGAACTTTCAAAATTTCTTTCACCACTAAATTTTATCACAAAAAGCAAAGTTTCTGGAACGTATTTAATAGGGGAGTATGGTTCAACAAGAATTTTCCACCTAACAAACGGCCATCTAGTATTTTTGTCACCCCCATGGGGTAGGGGTCAGTCAAACAGAATGGCTAATGATTGTGCAAAACCTTCATGCAAATCTGCCTTTATTCTCTTTAATTCTGCACGATAGATGAAAAGTCTCTACTTTAGCATATAGATAAAGCTTCAAAGTCATTGAAATTTTCTTATTTGGAGCTCGTAGCTTATGTACCAGCTGAGAAAGTAAAGACACACTTTGATTAGTTCATGCTTATTCATCTAAGCATGTCATAAGGGAATGTATGTAAGCCCAACATGAACTTTCAAAATTTCTTTCGCCACTAGATTTTATCAGAAAAAACGAAGTTTCTGAAACGTATTCAAAAGGGGAGTATGTTTCTACAAGAATTTTCCACCTAACATACGGCCATCTAGTATTTTACTCACCCCCATGGGGTAGGGGTCAGTCAAACAGAATGGCTAATAATTGTGCACAACCTTCATCCAAATCTGCCTTTATTCTCTTTAATTCTGCACGATAGATGAAAAGTCTCTACTTTAGCATTTAGATAAAGCTTCAAAGTCGTTGAAATTTCTTATTTGGAGCCCGTAGCTTATGTACAAGCTGAGAAAGTAAAGACACACTTTGAAGAGTTCATGCTTATTCATCTAAGGATGTCATAAGGGAATGTATGTAAGCCCAACATGAACTTTGAAAATTTCTTTCACCACTAAATTTTATCACAAAAAGCAAAGTTTTTGGAACGTATTTAATAGGGGAGTATGGTTCAACAAGAATTTTCCACCTAACAAACGGCCATCTAGTATTTTTCTCACCCCCATGGGGTAGGGGTCAGTCAAACAGAATGGCTAATGATTGTGCACAACCTTCATGCAAATCTGCCTTTATTCTCTTTAATTCTGCACGATAGATGAAAAGTCTCTACTTTAGCATTTAGATAAAGCTTCAAAGTCATTGAAATTTTCTTATTTGGAGCTCGTAGCTTATGTACCAGCTGAGAAAGTAAAGACACACTTTGATTAGTTCATGCTTATTCATCTAAGCATGTCATAAGGGAATGTATGTAAGCCCAACATGAACTTTCAAAATTTCTTTCGCCACTAGATTTTATCAGAAAAAACGAAGTTTCTGAAACGTATTCAAAAGGGGAGTATGGTTCTACAAGGATTTTCCACCTAACATACGGCCATCTAGTATTTTACTCACCCCCATGGGGTAGGGGTCAGTCAAACAGAATGGCTAATAATTGTGCACAACCTTCATCCAAATCTCCCTTTATTCTCTTTAATTCTGCACGATAGATGAAAAGTCTCTACTTCAGCATTTAGATAAAGCTTCAAAGTCTTTGAAATTTCTTATTTGGAGCTCGTAGCTTATGTACAAGCCAAGAAAGTAAAGACACACTTTGAAGAGTTCATGCTTATTCATCTAAGGATGTCATAAGGGAATGTATGTATTCCCAACATGAACTTTCAAAATTTCTTTCGCCACTAGATTTTATCAGAAAAAGCGAAGTTTCTTGAACGTATTTGAAAGAAGAATATGGTTCAACAAGAATTTTCCACCTAACATATTGCCATCTAGTATTTTTCTCTCCCCCTTGGGGTAGGGGTCAGTCAAACGGAATGGCTAATGATTGTGCACAACCTTCATCCAATTCTGCCTTTATTCTCTTTTATTCTGCACGATAGATGAAAAGTCTCTTCTTTAGCATTTAGATAAAGCTTCAAAGTCGTTGAAATTTTTTATTTAGAGCTCGTAGCTTATGTTCAAGCTGAGAAAGTAAAGACACACTTTGAAGAGTTCATGCTTATTCATCTAAGGATGTCATAAGGGAATGTATGTAATCCCAACATGAACTTTGAAAATTTCTTTCATAACTAAATTTTATCAGAAAAAGCAAAGTTTCTGGAAAGTATTTGATAGGGGAGTATGGTTCAACAAGAATTTTCCACCTAACATATGGCCATCTAGTATATTTTTCTCCCCCTTGGGGTAGGGGTCAGTCAAACAGAATGGCTAATGATTGTGCACAACCTTCATCCAAATCTGCTTTTATTCTCTTTAATTCTGCACGATAGATGAAAAGTCTCTACTTTAGCATTTAGATAAAGCTTGAAAGTCGTTGAAATTTCTTATTTGGAGCTCGTAGCTTATGTACAAGCTGAGAAAGTAAAGACACACTTTGAAGAGTTCATGCTTATTCATCTAAGGATGTCATAAGGGAATGTATGTAATCCCAACATGAACTTTGAAAATTTCTTTCACCACTAAATTTTATCAGAAAAAGCAAAGTTTTTGGAAAGTATTTGATAGGGGAGTATGGTTCAACAAGAATTTTCCACCTAACATATGGCCATCTAGTATATTTTTCTCCCCCTTGGGGTAGGGGTCAGTCAAACAGAATGGCTAATGATTGTGCACAACCTTCATCCAAATCTGCCTTTATTCTCTTTAATTCTGCACGATAGATGAAAAGTCTCTACTTTAGCATTTAGATAAAGCTTGAAAGTCATTGAAATTTCTTATTTGGAGCGTGTACCTTATGTACCAGCAGAGAAAGTAAAGACACACTTTGAAGAGTTCATGCTTATTCATCTAAGGATGTCATAAGGGAATGTATGTAATCCCAACATGAACTTTGAAAATTTCTTTCACCACTAAATTTTATCACAAAAAGCAAAGTTTCTGGAACGTATTTAATAGGGGAGTATGGTTCAACAAGAATTTTCCACCTAACAAACGGCCATCTAGTATTTTTCTCACCCCCATGGGGTAGGGGTCAGTCAAACAGAATGGCTAATGATTGTGCACAACCTTCATGCAAATCTGCCTTTATTCTCTTTAATTCTGCACGATAGATGAAAAGTCTCTACTTTAGCATTTAGATAAAGCTTCAAAGTCATTGAAATTTTCTTATTTGGAGCTCGTAGCTTATGTACCAGCTGAGAAAGTAAAGACACACTTTGATTAGTTCATGCTTATTCATCTAAGCATGTCATAAGGGAATGTATGTAAGCCCAACATGAACTTTCAAAATTTCTTTCGCCACTAGATTTTATCAGAAAAAACGAAGTTTCTGAAACGTATTCAAAAGGGGAGTATGGTTCTACAAGGATTGTCCACCTAACATACGGCCATCTAGTATTTTACTCACCCCCATGGGGTAGGGGTCAGTCAAACAGAATGGCTAATAATTGTGCACAACCTTCATCCAAATCTGCCTTTATTCTCTTTAATTCTGCACGATAGATGAAAAGTCTCTACTTTAGCATTTAGATAAAGCTTCAAAGTCGTTGAAATTTCTTATTTGGAGCCCGTAGCTTATGTACAAGCTGAGAAAGTAAAGACACACTTTGAAGAGTTCATGCTTATTCATCTAAGGATGTCATAAGGGAATGTATGTAATCCCAACATGAACTTTGAAAATTTCTTTCACCACTAAATTTTATCAGAAAAAGCAAAGTTTTTGGAAAGTATTTGATAGGGGAGTATGGTTCAACAAGAATTTTCCACCTAACATATGGCCATCTAGTATATTTTTCTCCCCCTTGGGGTAGGGGTCAGTCAAACAGAATGGCTAATGATTGTGCACAACCTTCATCCAAATCTGCCTTTATTCTCTTTAATTCTGCACGATAGATGAAAAGTCTCTACTTTAGCATTTAGATAAAGCTTGAAAGTCATTGAAATTTCTTATTTGGAGCGTGTACCTTATGTACCAGCAGAGAAAGTAAAGACACACTTTGAAGAGTTCATGCTTATTCATCTAAGGATGTCATAAGGGAATGTATGTAATCCCAACATGAACTTTGAAAATTTCTTTCACCACTAAATTTTATCACAAAAAGCAAAGTTTCTGGAACGTATTTAATAGGGGAGTATGGTTCAACAAGAATTTTCCACCTAACAAACGGCCATCTAGTATTTTTCTCACCCCCATGGGGTAGGGGTCAGTCAAACAGAATGGCTAATGATTGTGCACAACCTTCATGCAAATCTGCCTTTATTCTCTTTAATTCTGCACGATAGATGAAAAGTCTCTACTTTAGCATTTAGATAAAGCTTCAAAGTCATTGAAATTTTCTTATTTGGAGCTCGTAGCTTATGTACCAGCTGAGAAAGTAAAGACACACTTTGATTAGTTCATGCTTATTCATCTAAGCATGTCATAAGGGAATGTATGTAAGCCCAACATGAACTTTCAAAATTTCTTTCGCCACTAGATTTTATCAGAAAAAACGAAGTTTCTGAAACGTATTCAAAAGGGGAGTATGGTTCTACAAGGATTGTCCACCTAACATACGGCCATCTAGTATTTTACTCACCCCCATGGGGTAGGGGTCAGTCAAACAGAATGGCTAATAATTGTGCACAACCTTCATCCAAATCTGCCTTTATTCTCTTTAATTCTGCACGATAGATGAAAAGTCTCTACTTTAGCATTTAGATAAAGCTTCAAAGTCGTTGAAATTTCTTATTTGGAGCCCGTAGCTTATGTACAAGCTGAGAAAGTAAAGACACACTTTGAAGAGTTCATGCTTATTCATCTAAGGATGTCATAAGGGAATGTATGTAAGCCCAACATGAACTTTGAAAATTTCTTTCACCACTAAATTTTATCACAAAAAGCAAAGTTTCTGGAACGTATTTAATAGGGGAGTATGGTTCAACAAGAATTTTCCACCTAACATATGGCCATCTAGTATATTTTTCTCCCCCTTGGGGTAGGGGTCAGTCAAACAGAATGGCTAATGATTGTGCACAACCTTCATCCAAATCTGCTTTTATTCTCTTTAATTCTGCACGATAGATGAAAAGTCTCTACTTTAGCATTTAGAAAAAGCTTGAAAGTCATTGAAATTTCTTATTTGGAGCGTGTACCTTATGTACCAGCTGAGAAAGTAAAGACACACTTTGAAGAGTTCATGCTTATTCATTTAAGCATGTCATAAGGGAATGTATGTAATCCCAACATGAACTTTGAAAATTTCTTTCACCACTAAATTTTATCAGAAAAAGCAAAGTTTCTGGAAAGTATTTGATAGGGGAGTATGGTTCAACAAGAATTTTCCACCTAACATATGGCCATCTAGTATATTTTTCTCCCCCTTGGGGTAGGGGTCAGTCAAACAGAATGGCTAATGATTGTGCACAACCTTCATCCAAATCTGCTTTTATTCTCTTTAATTCTGCACGATAGATGAAAAGTCTCTACTTTAGCATTTAGATAAAGCTTGAAAGTCGTTGAAATTTCTTATTTGGAGCTCGTAGCTTATGTACAAGCTGAGAAAGTAAAGACACACTTTGAAGAGTTCATGCTTATTCATCTAAGGATGTCATAAGGGAATGTATGTAATCCCAACATGAACTTTGAAAATTTCTTTCACCACTAAATTTTATCAGAAAAAGCAAAGTTTTTGGAAAGTATTTGATAGGGGAGTATGGTTCAACAAGAATTTTCCACCTAACATATGGCCATCTAGTATATTTTTCTCCCCCTTGGGGTAGGGGTCAGTCAAACAGAATGGCTAATGATTGTGCACAACCTTCATCCAAATCTGCCTTTATTCTCTTTAATTCTGCACGATAGATGAAAAGTCTCTACTTTAGCATTTAGATAAAGCTTGAAAGTCATTGAAATTTCTTATTTGGAGCGTGTACCTTATGTACCAGCAGAGAAAGTAAAGACACACTTTGAAGAGTTCATGCTTATTCATCTAAGGATGTCATAAGGGAATGTATGTAATCCCAACATGAACTTTGAAAATTTCTTTCACCACTAAATTTTATCAGAAAAAGCAAAGTTTCTGGAAAGTATTTGATAGGGGAGTATGGTTCAACAAGAATTTTCCACCTAACATATGGCCATCTAGTATATTTTTCTCCCCCTTGGGGTAGGGGTCAGTCAAACAGAATGGCTAATGATTGTGCACAATCTTCATCCAAATCTGCCTTTATTCTCTTTAATTCTGCACGATAGATGAAAAGTCTCTACTTTAGCATTGAGATAAAGCTTCAAAGTCGTTGAAATTTCTTATTTGGAGCTCCTAGCTTATGTTCAAGCTGAGAAAGTAAAGACACACTTTGAAGAGTTCATGCTTATTCATCTAAGGATGTCATAAGGGAATGTATGTAAGCCCAACATGAACTTTCAAAATTTCTTTCGCCACTAGAATTTATCAGAAAAAGCGTAGTTTCTTGAACGTATTTGAAAGGGGAGTATGGTTCAACAAGAATTTTCCACCTAACATACGGCCATCTAGTATTTTTTTTCTCCCCCTTGGGGTAGGGGTCAGTCAAACAGAATGGCTAATGATCACTGTGCCAAAGAGCTAATATTCGATGGTATTCAAGAGTCGCATATCCCCTCAGTACTTTTAGTGTTCTAGGATATTCAAGATACATATCATACTTGAAGTATGCCTGTAGTATTCACGATGAATACTAAGCCATACCTCACGTACCAAGTATTGCTGGAGTATTCACAATGGTATACTTGTCATACAAATATTCTAGAGTATGCTGCTAGCACACACTCGAAGTTTCTGTAGTATTCAGATAGAACACATAAACTTAACAACTTATCAATAGAGTATGCGTACTGGTATATGTCAATATACAGAATGTATTTTATTTGATATTTCATTTTTTCAACAATTGATGTTAAAAAGGTAGCATTCTGGTTTAAAATTATCAACTACAATGTTTAGGTGTTCCCCTTTATGTACTGCAATTACCATACTATAATGTGAATTAATTTAATGTTCATGTATATATTTTTAAATGCTGTTCACCCTTATGTACTACATTACAATTAATTAATATACTATAATATGAGCAAATTATATATACACACACACACACACAAGAGATTATCAAAAAGTTAAGATTCATTGAGGTCAGTAAGCCAAAGATAATTCACTTAATTGAAAACAATGCTTACTTTAAGTTCTATTGTTATTCAATAGAGCACATGAATAAATGTTGCTGCCACTCCACTTCACAGCCCAGTTTTAAGATCTCACTATGAAAGTGGTCACTCACTGAGTATGTAAAGCGCTAAAGATCTTTCAACATTTATAATGGCACTATTAAACAAATAGTCCAAAACTATAGATGGTTAAACCACAATGCTCAATAACATAAAAAAACATTCAAATACGTCAGTATTCCAATTGCAATTGACTCAATTGAAAACAATCCTTGCTTTAAATCTCAATTTTCTATCTAATAGAGCACATGTATAAATGTTGCTGCCACTCCACTTCACAGCCCAGTTTTAAGATCTCACTATGAAAGTGGTCACTCACTGAGTATGTAAAGCGCTAAAGATCTTTCAACATTTATAATGGCACTATTAAACAAATAGTCCAAAACTATAGATGGTTAAACCACAATGCTCAGTAACATAAAAAAAATTCAATTACGTCAGTATTCCAATTGCATTTGACTCAATCGAAAACAATCCTTTCTTTAAATTTCAATTTTCTATCGAATAGAGCACATGTATAAATGTAGCTGCCACTCCACTTCACAGCCCAGTTTTAAGATCTCACTATGAAAGTGGTCACTCACTGAGTATGTAAAGCGCTAAAGATCTTTCAACATTTATAATGGCACTATTAAACAAATAGTCCAAAACTATAGATGGTTAAACCACAATGCTCAGTAACATAAAAAAGATTCAATTACGTCAGTATTCCAATTGCATTTGACTCAATCGAAAACAATCCTTTCTTTAAATTTCAATTTTCTATCGAATAGAGCACATGTATAAATGTAGCTGCCACTCCACTTCACAGCCCAGTTTTAAGATCTCACTATGAAAGTGGTCACTCACTGAGTATGTAAAGCGCTAAAGATCTTTCAACATTTATAATGGCACTATTAAATAAATAGTCCAAACAAGATGATTAAGAGGGTTAAGACCTAATGAATCATGCAGCTAACTGTTCAGGTTAGAAAACAAATGCTGGCTGATCAATATGTGGAGCAGTTGATTATACAAAACTTACTTATTTCAATTACAGATAAATTCTCAAAAATGAAATTCTTTCATAATTAATTCAAAAACCAAGCATATTTCACTTATGCATTCTTGCAATACAAAGTAGCATAGGCGGTGTCGACCATGGTTGGCCTTCACCATAAAAATAGTATAAGACCATTTCCAATTCCATTTCTCTTCTTGGTTCTCTTCTATTTTGTAGGTCTTGGTGAGTAGTTTTTACGGCTGATTGGCTTTCTGAAATTGCAGGGAATTGACTTGGCGCAGTTTGTGTTTGTTGAATTTGAGCTGCTATGGTTTATATGGAATTCGAGCTGTTTGAGTTACATGTATAGCATCAGTCTCTGCCTCATCATTCAGGTTTGGATCTGATTCAGAAATGAGGGGTAATTCGTTAATGCTGGCAGGTTCCTTTTTTAGTCACATTTGCTTTTCTTTTCTTGTTGTAATGTTTCCTCGCCTCCTTTGAATGAAGACCCATTCATTCTACTGTAGAGCAAAAAAATTATTATACGCTTTTAGAAACAAATCAAAATTTTAAGGATATAATATTAGATCATAAGTGTACTAATATGATGCTGTAATTCTGAAACATGTCAGGTATAATACCAGAAGCTACGAAGTTCAATACATAACTTTTCTAGACATCTGTTTGCGAAGGAAAACCAATCTTTACGTTATCTTCAAAATGGCGGGAAAGACATGTCATAACTAATATGCGTTTAAAATTTCAAATAGACTGATATGGCAATTTAAAATAAATTAAAAAGGTTCATTTTTACTTACAGCTAGGTTATATCTATTCAGTCTTCTCTTTCTCTCAACAAATAAGGCATGAATACTACTGGAAATTGTGACCCAAAGTAGCTTTATTCTCTCATAAAACAGTAATGATGAAAAGGTAAATTATACACCGTGAAAAAGATGAAAAAACTTACTGACGTTTCGGACGCTAGTCCTTCGTCTCTCATGTGCAGCTAGCAAATATCCTCATTTGGTCAGCGGTTTAAGACACAGGGAACCCAAAAACATAATTTGTTGTTCTTCGGCCAAAGGTCGATTTTCGTCTGTACAGCAGAACAAACGGCAGATAAAATGGGTGTTCTTGCAGCTACAGAAGGCGCTCCACTTCTTCCTCGCCGATCACAACATATATAAGAGCAAGTTGGTTGTTTTCCAAAAGAAATTTTACACTCCATCGAATCGATGAAGCTCAATTCCAGTAAATCGAGCCATATTTTTATAGTCACAGTCGCCGTTTGTCGTCAATGGTCGAAACGTAACTCCGACTTCCACGGGATCTCATAGTTGTCTTGTCTTCTCCAGAAATGAATAAGTTGTTCAACTATCATATTAAGCTATCAAGAAAGCTTCAGGAACACTCAAATGCACTGGATTGACTTTGGAATTCACAAAAGAAGGTATTTGAGGCTGTTTCAAAGGTAGTGACAAGATCGTTGATTTTGGCGCCATCGTGAGTCAACGTAAGCATGATCTCCTACACGATAACAGAATACCACCAGAAGTATCGGTAAGTTAGAGGAATATATTTTCTTTATCACGATGAAAAATACGCAATTTACGAAAGAAACATTCGCGAAAGAAGCCCAAAATTTCATAATTTCTGCCAAGAGAGATCAGGTTACAATAACGGTAAATCTCAAAGTTTAAATTTAATTTATTCCAGAGTGAAATTCCACCTAATTTATGATAATATGGCTGAAAGTGAGTGATTTAAGACTCAAGGAATACGCAAAAAGAAGTTATTTAATTTATAAAACCATTTATTTTATTTTGAGTTCTGCATGAGTCAAATTATACTGAAGATCATCTGGACTATATATATAATTTTAAAGATATTTTTATGGGCCGGTTCACATTTCAACATAAGCATGCATAAACATATGCATAAGAAACATAGTACTATTGTAATTCTTATGCTTAATCTTATGTACGCCCGGTTCACACGTTGGATTTCACAAGCATGAGCATAAGAAAATAAATGTAAAAGTTTCCATACTTTATGCTTATGCTTATTTGTTGTTCAAGCCTGGTTCATATTTGTATTTCTTACGCTTATGGTTTATGTTTATGTTAAAGGGTTTCATTGCCAAATTCAAATAAAATTTTTTCATAGTTTGTGGAGTAAAAGATAAGACATTTTCCAGAAAAGTTATTTTTCATCCTATGGATAAATTTCTGATTTATCCCTATCCATTTTGACTATTTTCAACTGAAAATATGGTTGTAGACTATTAAAAATATTCAAATGAGCATCTTGAGTTTAAAATGCAGATTTTGTAGCATATTGCTCCAGTTTCTGATTGTGGATCATCAACAGTCATTATAAAATGGCAAAGCTAAGCATTCTGTGATTGTTTGATAAGACAAACAACTGCTGACTTTGCAAGGCATGCTTATAGCCCACCTCTTAGATATGCTTTGCTCGTCAAGCACAAATGTTTCAGCATGAGGATATGTGCTAAATGCTCAGTCATTCATGATAGGCAGTAAGAATAAATTTAATTTAGCACGTAGCCTCATACCAAAACCTTTGTGCAAGACAAGCGAAGCATTTTTCAGAGGTGGTCTTTTGCAAATACATACCTTGGGGACACCAATATATATAATAAAAAAAATCCCCTACGTTTTCCCAACCTAATTCCCATTTTGTCACAGGGTAAAGGAGATGGTGGTTTACTTTCATTCATGCTTCACTCTTATTTTTAATTCATAACATACAAACAGCATTGATATAATAGACCAATTCACTTATAACATTACAATGTCACAACTTGTTTACATGGGCAATAATGATAGGATTTTAGGCAAAATTTTCTTTCATTCGTCATATTTAGTACAGCATTTATCTGTTATCACCTTTCCCCGTCTAATTAACCATTTTTATTGTGGTTTATTTCATTTTGCTGCTATTTTGCCCCCTCTGGTGACCATGATCCTTAGCGTTAAAACAATAGATTTTTTGATGTGACGTCATAGTGTTACAGGGCAATTAAGGTTGCCTTTCCCAAGAGGACTAAAATTGGTATAAGATAAGAGTAGCTAAATCCATCTATTGTCTTTGTCCTCTTGATATCAAATTTTACATATCAAAATTTATCAGGGATTATTTTGAACCTTATGAGTATTTTTTGTTTTATTATTATTATCATTATTATTATGCTTTATTAGTGCTTTATTTCTTATTAAAAATCATTTTATTTTTTAGGGCAAGAGTGGAAGTGTCTCTGGACTGATAACCAACAACAAGTCATTCTCCCATGCACAGGTAAACTAACAAGCTTTTGAATATCATGGCTTATAACGAATTTCTAGGAAGTGTGGCATTCTTTTCTTTTGTACATTTCATACACATGTGATTATTTGTACAAAGTAAAGGTCGCTATTATTGCAAGCTCACCATTTGTCTTGGTAAGGCATCTTTGGCGCAGGGAACTTCGAAAGGGACTATTGGTTTTATCAAGTTAATATTTTCACTGTTGTTACTTTTCAGGATAACAGAGTTACCAGGTCCAAGTCATGATCACTAAAAAGGCCCCAAACAGAAGAATGAAAGAATGATGACTCACATATAAGCACTATTATTTAGTTAATCCTGGTTTTCACTAGCGCCACAAGCATAAGCATAAGAAGACTTTTTACATAACCTTGTGCATGCATTCAATGCTGCCTGTGAAAACAGAAAACAATGCAAGTACTACTTCAGTTCTAGTAGGGCACATATTGAGAGAGATGTATGTAGCTTTCCTTACGCTTAGGTCATGGTTTCCTTTTCACAGTAGTAATTTGCGCTCATGCTTGAATTGCTAGTGAAAACCAGGCTTTACATTACCTTCAATTTTGAACAATTTTTTCGTTTCATTTCAATTAATGTTTAAGTTAGTCAAAGATTATTTTTTAACCTATAAATGAATACATTTTTTTGTTACTGTTATAAAAAACGGTATTATAGTCAAGAAAAAACCTATTTTCAATTGTTTTGTGCTTCATTTTAACTAATTTTGATATATATATATTTTTTTTTTTCAATAGAAGATACAATAAAAAATCAGTTTTAACTCGTTACCTATTTTTATCGTTACTGTTATATTTAGGCTTATAAAGATGTCAAATAGAAAAGGGTGAAATAAAATGTCAAAGTTTACACTTGTCTATAATGTTCATGCTTTCATAAATAAATGTTAAATATAAAACGCATTTGGTTTTTAGAGATGTTATGCTATAATAATTGCGAGGTCCGCAGAGGAAATATGTGTGAAGTGCGAATAAAAGTATGGCGCGCGGAATGGTTCAAAATTGTCATTTTGATGTAATTGAATATTTGTTTGTCAATTGCGTTACTTCGTTTGAATGCGTAAACTTATCTGTGCATTGCAGTACACAATCACGTTCCATATGTTTTTTTTGTCAATCAATTCAAATAAAAATAGTCAATTGCGAAAATTCGGTCGATTTACAATAGCTCTGTCAATCACCAAAACTCGGTCAATTACAAAACTCGGTCAATCACCAAAACTCGATCAATTCCAAAACTCGGTCAATTCAGCAAAAAACTCGGTCGATTCAGCAAAACTCGGTCAATCACCAAAACTTGGTCAATTACAAAAACTTGGTCAATCGCCAAAACTCCGTCAATTCAGCAAAAAACTCTGTCGATTCAGCAAAAAAACTCTGTCAATTCAGCAAAAAACTTGGTCAATCACCAAAACTCGGTCAATTACAAAAACTCGGTCAATTCAGCAAAAAACTCTGTCGATTCAGCAAAAAAACTCGGTCAATTACGTAACAATAAGCACGTGTCATATGTCTTTTGTCAATCATCACGCGTAAAACTGTCGATTCAGCAAAAAAAATTTGTCAATTCAGCAAAACGTTTTCGATTACGTAACACAGGTAAGCACAACATATGTCTTTTTTTCGTCAATCATCACGCGTAAAAAAAAAACATATGGAACGTGATTGTGTACTGCAATGCACTGATAAGTTTACACATTCAAACGAAGTAACGCAATTGACAAACAAATATTCAATTACATCGAAATGACAATTTTGAACCATTCCGCGCGCCATATAAAAGGGGCAAAATTTAAATTTCGCTTTTTTTTCTTACATCTAAATCGCTCGTATTCTATGATTTACAAATCGACTGATTATGGAAAAATTCGTGTTTGCCACGAAGACGTTCGAACATGTGTTCAAGAATATTCTCTCGGATTTTCAAACATATTCTGCCGTATGCGTTCATTGGACATATAGTTAGTCTAGAGTATTCAAGTCGAAAATGGAAAAACAGTCTGTATTCGAGTCGAGTGTTCCTTGAATGACGCGACGTTGTTCGGGCGTGAATACCAAAGAATTCTCCTGAATACGTGAAGTATGCCTATCCATTTTCAAGCGTATACTGAACGAATATTACTCTTTTTGCACAGTGGATTGTGCACAACCTTCATCCAAATCTGCCTTTATTCTCTTTAATTCTGCACGATAGATGAAAAGTCTCTACTTTAGCATTTAGATAAAGCTTCAAAGTCATTGAAATTTCTTATTTGGAGCTCGTAGCTTATGTACCAGCTGAGAAAGTAAAGACACACTTTGATTAGTTCATGCTTATTCATCTAAGGATGTCATAAGGAAATGTATGTAATCCCAACATGAACTTTCAAAATTTCTTTCACCACTAAATTTTATCAGAAAAAGCAAAGTTTCTGGAACGTATTTGAAAGGGGAGTATGGTTCAACAAGAATTTTCCACCTAACATACGGCCATCTAGTATTTTTCTCACCCCTTGGGGTAGGGGTCAGTCAAACAGAATGCCTAATGATTGTGCACAACCTTCATGCAAATCTGCCTTTATTCTCTTTAATTCTGCACGATAGATGAAAAGTCTCTTCTTTAGCATTTAGATAAAGCTTCAAAGTCATTGAAATTTCTTATTTGGAGCGTGTAGCTTATGTACCAGCTGAGAAAGTAAAGACACACTTTGAGAGTTCATGCTTATTCATCTAAGCATGTCATAAGGGAATGTATGTAATCCCAACATGAACTTTCAAAATTTCTTTCACCACTAAATTTTATCAGAAAAAACAAAGTTTCTGGAACGTATTTAATAGGGGAGTATGTTTCAACAAGAATTTTCCACCTAACATACGGCCATCTAGTATTTTTCTCACCCCCATGGGGTAGGGGTCAGTCAAACAGAATGGCTAATGATTGTGCACAACCTTCATCCAAATCTGCCTTTATTCTCTTTAATTCTGCACGATAGATGAAAAGTCTCTACTTTAGCATTTAGATAAAGCTTCAAAGTCATTAAAATTTCTTATTTGGAGATCGTAGCTTATGTACCAGCTGAGAAAGTAAAGACACACTTTGATTAGTGCATGCTTATTCATCTAAGCATGTCATAAGGGAATGTATGTAATCCAACATGAACTTTCAAAATTTCTTTCGCCACTAGATTTTATCAGAAAAAGCGAAGTTTCTGGAACGTATTTAATAGGGGAGTATGGTTCAACAAGAATTTTCTACCTAACATACGGCCATCTAGTATTTTTCTCACCCCATGGGGTAGGGGTTCAGTCAAACAGAATGGCTAATGATTGTGCACAACCTTCATGCAAATCTGCCTTTATTCTCTTTATTCTGCACGATAGATGAAAAGTCTCTACTTTAGCATTTAGATAAAGCTTCAAAGTCGTTGAAATTTCTTATTTGGAGCTCGTAGCTTATGTACAAGCTGAGAAAGTAAAGACACACTTTGATAGTTCATGCTTATTCATCTAAGCATGTCATAAGGGAATGTATGTAAGCCCAACATGAACTTTCAAAATTTCTTTCGCCACTAGATTTTATCAGAAAAAGCGAAGTTCTGGAACGTATTTGAATAGGGGAATATGGTTCAACAAGAATTTTCCACCTAACATACGGCCATCTAGTATTTTTCTCATCCCCCATGGGGTAGGGGTCAGTCAAACAGAATGGCTAATGATTGTGCACAACCTTCATCCAAATCTGCCTTTATTCTCTTTAATTCTGCACGATAGATGAAAAGTCTCTACTTTAGCATTTAGATAAAGCTTCAAAGTCATTGAAATTCTTATTTGGAGCTCGTAGCTTATGTACCAAGCTGAGAAAGTAAAGACACACTTTGATAGAGTTCATGCTTATTCATCTAAGCATGTCATAAGGGAATGTATGTAAGCCCAACATGAACTTTCAAAATTTCTTTCGCCACTAGATTTTATCAGAAAAAGCGAAGTTTCTGGAACGTATTGAAAGGGGAGTATGGTTCAACAAGAATTTTCCACCTAACATACGGCCATCTAGTATTTTTCTCTCCCCATTGGGGTAGGGGTCAGTCAAACAGAATGGCTAATGATTGTGCACAACCTTCATCCAAATCTGCCTTTATTCTCTTTATTTCTGCACGATAGCTGAAAAGTCTCTACTTTAGCATTTAGATAGAGCTTGAAAGTCATTGAAATTTCTTATTTGGAGCTCGTAGCTTATGTACAAGCTGAGAAAGTAAAGACACACTTTGAAGAGTTCATGCTTATTCATCTAAGCATGTCATAAGGGAATGTATGTAATCCCAACATGAACTTTCAAAATTTCTTTCACCACTAAATTTTATCAGAAAAAGCGAAGTTTCTGGAACGTATTTAAAGGGGAGTATGGTTCTACAAGAATTTTCCACCTAACATACGGCCATCTAGTATTTTTCTCACCCCCATTGGGGTAGGGGTCAGTCAAACAGAATGGCTAATGATTGTGCACAACCTTCATCCAAATCTGCCTTTATACTCTTTTATTTTGCACGGTAGCTGAAAAGTCTCTACTTTAGCATTTAGATAGAGCTTGAAAGTCATTGAAATTTCTTATTTGGAGCTCGTAGCTTATGTACAAGCTGAGAAAGTAAAGACACACTTTGAAGAGTTCATGCTTATTCATCTAAGCATGTCATAAGGGAATGTATGTAATCCCAACATGAACTTTCAAAATTTCTTTCAGCCACTAGATTTTATCAGAAAAAGCGAAGTTTCTGGAACGTATTTAAAGGGGAGTATGGTTCAACAAGAATTTTCCACCTAACATACTGCCATCTAGTATTTTTCTCTACCCCCATTGGGGTAGGGGTCAGTCAAACAGAATGGCTAATGATTGTGCACAACCTTCATGCAAATCTGCCTTTATTCTCTTTTATTCTGCACGATAGATGAAAAGTCTCTTCTTTAGCATTTAGATAAAGCTTCAAAGTCGTTGAAATTTCTTATTTGGAGCTCCGTAGCTTATGTTACAAGCTGAGAAAGTAAAGACACACTTTGAAGAGTTCATGCTTATTCATCTAAGGATGTCATAAGGGAATGTATGTAAGCCCAACATGAACTTTCAAAATTTCTTTCGCCACTAGATTTTATCAGAAAAAGCGAAGTTTCTGGAACGTATTTGAAAGGGGAATAGGGTTCAACAAGAATTTTCTACCTAACATATTGCCATCTAGTATTTTTCTCTCCCCCTTGGGGTAGGGGTCAGTCAAACAGAATGGCTAATGATTGTGCACAACCTTCATCCAAATCTGCCTTTATTTTCTTTAATTCTGCACGATAGATGAAAAGTCTCTACTTTAGCATTTAGATAAAGCTTCAAAGTCGTTGAAATTTCTTATTTGGAGCTCATAGCTTATGTACAAGCTGAGAAAGTAAAGACACACTTTGAAGAGTTCATGCTTATTCATCTAAGAATGTCATAAGGGAATGTATGTAAGCCCAACATGAACTTTCAAAATTTCTTTCGCCACTAGATTTTATCAGAAAAAGCGAAGTTTCTGAAACGTATTTGAAAGGGGAATAGGGTTGAACAAGAATTTTCCACCTAACATATTGCCATCTAGTATTTTTCTCTCCCCCTTGGGGTAGGGGTCAGTCAAACAAAATGCCTAATGATTGTGCACAACCTTCATCCAAATCTGCCTTTATACTCTTTTATTTTGCACGGTAGCTTAAAAGTCTCTACTTTAGCATTTAGATTGAGCTTGAAAGTATTTGAAATTTCTTATTTGGAGCTCGTAGCTTATGTACAAGCTGAGAAAGTAAAGACACACTTTGAAGAGTTCATGCTTATTCATCTAAGCTTGTCATAAGGGAATGTATGTAATCCCAACATGAACTTTCAAAATTTCTTTCGCCACTAGATTTTATCAGAAAAAGCGAAGTTTCTTGAACTATTTGAAAGGGGATATGGTTCAACAAGAATTTTCCACCTAACATATTGCCATCTAGTATTATTTCTCTCCCCCTTGGGGTAGGGGTCAGTCAAACAAATGCCTAATGATTGTGCACAACCTTCATCCAAATCTGCCTTTATACTCTTTTATTTTGCACGGTAGCTGAAAAGTCTCTACTTTCGCATTTAGATAGAGCTTGAAAGTATTTGAAATTTCTTATTTGGAGCTCGTAGCTTATGTACAAGCTGAGAAAGTAAAGACACACTTTGAAGAGTTCATGCTTATTCATCTAAGCATGTCATAAGGGAATGTATGTAATCCCAACATGAACTTTCAAAATTTTCTTTCGCCACTCGATTTTATCAGAAAAAGCGAAGTTTCTTGAACGTATTTGAAAGGGGAATATGGTTCAACAAGAATTTTCCACCTAACATATTGCCATCTAGTATTTTTTCTCTCCCCTTTGGGGTAGGGGTCAGTCAAACAGAATGGCTAATGATTGTGCACAACCTTCATTCAAATCTGCCTTTATTCTCTTTTATTCTGCACGGTAGCTGAAAACTCTATACTTTAGCATTTAGATAAAGCTTCAAAGTCGTTGAAATTTCATATTTGGATCTCGTAGCTTATGTACAAGCTGAGAAAGTAGCAGCAGTAAGGCGGAGTTGACAAACGCCGGCATTGCTAAAAATCACATGTTGAAAAACCCCAGCCCCCCCTGGGGTTTTGGAGGTAGGTTAAAGGCCCTACAGGGGTCCAACTGCGATCCGCCGGCATCGGCAATAAGTGTCCTTACTGCTGCTGTGTTTGGGTAACGCAAACGGAGGTTAAGATATCTTATGAATATACGATGCACGAATGTAAGAAGTTCGTTTACGACTTCTGTGTAAAGTGTTTGGAACCTAAGTTTGTACCTACTAAGCCAAATAAGTATATTTGCTGTGGTAAGAAGATGCAAATAGAAGACGACACGTCAGCACAGTGTTACGAGTGTGGTAAGAATATTCGTAATGCCGTGCCTTGTGCTACCAGGGAACAATATTATTCTAACGGAGGTCGTAAGAAGACTCCATACAAAAGAATAAAATACTTCCGAGACTGGATGAGTTACATTCAAGGTTTACGGCCGGTATATTTGGACGACGAAGTAATGGAAAGAATCATAGGTCATTTAGAAGAGCCAACGCCACAAAGTCTACGGAAAACGCTGAAAAAATTAAAGCTAGGGAAATATTACAAAGCTATTCCCTATCTTTTGTCTGAAATTACCGGTAATTCTATTCCCGAAGTTTCTGATATGAGCAGAGCCGAGTGGATGTTTTGTCGTTTGAATAAGGATATTCCTTATTATCCTGATGTAATTTACGAAATATTTTACAAAATAGAGCCCAACCACCCCCTGTTAGGATGGATTCCAAGAAGATAGTGGATCTTATGCCATAAGATGAGAAATTAGCATAAATCTTATGGCATAAGATTACGCGTACTGTCGTTCGATATGTAAATAGAATCCTGTCACGCTCTTTTCAAAACTGATGTCTAAGCGAGTTTTCTTTGAAGCTCTTCTTTCGCTTCTTGGTAGATCTTTTTGCGAGATTCCTCGGATAAATCTTTTACGACTGTTTTTTTATTTCTGATGTCCGACTTTAATTTCTCGTATTTTTCCTCTTCGGCTAAGATAAGCGAGAATTCTACATCGTCTATCTTTCTGTCACGCAAAGCCTTTGAAACAAGGTCAGTAATCGTATTTACTTTAGCCCTTGACAGAGCTATTGTCGTGTCATGCTTGGATATTTTACTTGACAACTGTTTCATAATACCCGTAGCAACAGCCGAAATGATACCACAGGCTGCCCCAACGCCGGCTAAAGGAACTCCAACCACTATTCCCGGCCCAGTAAGTGAAGTAGCAACGCCAGTGCCTGTTAATGCTACAGACATGGATCCTGTAGTTATCGCAATTTTATGTAGCGTACTTCGGGCTCTGACGTATTTCTTTCTGACGCTTTCATAGTGTTTTGTTTGTCCTTCCAAGTAAGCCAGAATTAAATTTGCTTTATTTAAGCGGAAGTTTTCAGCGTTTAATTCGTTAGGAACATTTGGATACAACTGAGGTGCTGATGGTATAACATCCATTATATATACTAATGTACGACGCTTTGGGAATGATATTGAGGAGCAGCCACATCATAACAACAGGGATTATGCTAACTGGAGGGCATTTAGGAAGATGTTTCCGCATGCAGACGCCAGTAAGTTCGAGCGTAGGCCTGACGGGATTTACTTCAACGGCTCCAGAATGTATAGCAATGCTGACTTGGAACCGAAGGTGACCATTAACATCCTAAGACGGTTACACCCAGTTGGTCAGGTGAATTATTATTTACTACTAGTACTTACCCGATACCCGCGGTATCATTTGACGAATATCCAAATTTGAACCTAACATTGAACATGCGGATCTCTAGCAGTAATTCCTTCCGACTAAAGGTGCGAGATATCTTCAAAAAAGTCCCTATAGATCACACCACAGCTAAGGAATCTCATGAATGGTTAAGTGGACCCAACATGCGTTATTGGCCACAGCAATTGAACTTTGCGGTTTGGTGTGCCACCAGCGGTTGTGGTGTAAGTGCGAACTTGATGAAGAATTCAATATTCATGTTTCACTTTCATTTCACCGTCCGAAGAATATTGCATGAGATGGGGGTTATTGCCCTACCAGGAGACGCTGCGTTTTATCCAAGAGATAACAAATACTCCACGCCGGCTTACGACAGACTTTGTAAGGAGTTTGGAGTCGCAGGAAAGGATTTCCGATGCACTGCCGGAGCCAACGATGGCCTGGGTCACATCTGGGCTTATTGGGGGATTGGCGGACATCGTTTGAGTGACCGCGAAGTTCACGCATTACGTCTTCAGTGGTATACGAGTTATCATAAAGTAACTTACGATACCAGCACCTTCTTTGAACCAAATGCTAAGACCTCCGAGGAAGTTAGAGACGGACCTCTATTCAAAGACGAGGGTGGTAAGTACAGAGGGGCTAATCCATTGATTATCCGTATAACCAACGACGAACACACAAAGCAATACCTTAATTTCATGCCCCAAGAAGGTAAAGGACTAACCAAAGCCGGCCTTGCCCGTTTGAACCGCAGCATAGAAGCTTACGTGTATTCTATTCTTGGAGCTCAAGTAAATACCCGATCAAGCATCATAGGAAATACCGGTGCCGCAGAAGAGACCAGAGCAGAAGCCCTGATCCTCTTTGAAAGTTCAATAATAGAAGGTGACATTAGCAAAGGCGTACAGCGTTACCAACTAGCCATACAAAATTCCAAAGCCCGACTGGACTATGCGGTAGCCCCGGGTTGTTGGTTAATGCCCAGTAATTTATCCATGAATGCTGGCTCCGTAGTAGGATACAACAACAAACTTCAAAAGGCTACTAAGGATATGAAGGTTGGAGTGAATAACGTGAACTCTGACACGCTTAGGAGGCACTTAGTTGAACAGCCTAAAAAAGTGCATTTAGTCGAACATCCTAAGAAAGCGGTTGAACAGCCTAAGAAGGTAAAGACGAAAGAAGAGGAATATGATCACAACTTACTAAAAGCCGGACTGGCAGCTGCGAGTGTTGGTTTGAGTCTTTATATATGGCGATGAACAACCCCTACGTATCCGGAATGGATTGTGTTTACACGACTTACACAGGCGAGAAAAAATACACCCAAGCTGCTTGGGTTGATGTCACTGGGATGTCTGTGGACTTGAACTACTCGGGAAAGAAGTTAATCCTCTGCAGCATTTGCATTGGTACGAGCAGCCACGCCAACGTCGGCTTTCGGTTCCTGGATGAGAATGGCATACTACAGCCTATGCGTGCGAAGACAAACAACAGGGAGCCTGCGCATTTCTCCACAGAGCCCAACACCCAAAGCGCCGAGAATCTTTCCGTCTCTACCTTTCACATGGTTGCTGATTGCCATGGAAAGGTAAAGCTGCAAATACGCGTAGACGACACTGGAAGCGTTTGCGTAAATAGCATAGAGGATCAAAGGGACACGAAATATAATCATGCGACCATTAGCACTTTAACGGTAATGAGTCTTTAAATATATGAACCCACACGTAAGGAAGATTGGTTTCTTTATTACCCGGGGGAAAGGGGCTACATAAATGATGAATGGCACGATACTGGATTGTGGGTGGAGGTCGGAGGCCTGGGATTGGTGATGTGTACCATTTGCATTTCGACGGGGTATTCGTGTAAGGCCGGGTTTAGGCTTGTCGATGAGAATGACCATCCATTGCTGCCTTATAGGACAACAAATAATACTAGGAACCCAACCCATTTCTCGTATGAGCACTCTCCAAGAGGCGCAGAAGATCTAACGCCAGTAACGTTTCACATGATAGCTAATTGTCAATATGCAAAGCTTCAAGTTCGCCCCAGCGGCGCTATCAACTCTGGTCTCGGCCGCGTTCGTATAAATGCCGCTCCGACCGATGGCCCTTCGGTGGATGCTATTTGGAATCATAAGACTATTAGTACTATGACTGCCATACCCCTACTACCAAATTATCAAGGCGGCGCGAATACTATCTTTACTTATCCCCAGTCGAGGATGCCTCGGACACCCGACGATGATAAGCCCCCAGTAAAGTACCCAGATAAGGTTACACCTTCATCTTCTTCAAAAGAACCACGCCGATAGCTACCACCAGGATCCAATGTTATTCCCCACGAACTTTAACAGTTCTCCGCCGGTTCTAAGTACCAAACTAAGAACGCTACCAAGCAGCCCCGGTAAAGAGGCTGCCATCTTTTTACCCAAGTCCGCCAGCCCTTTGCCTACTGCCTTTACACCTGCGCCCGTAGCTTTAAGGGAGCTAAGGATGACACCTACTACGGAGGAAATGGCAACAGCAAATGCCAGCGGAATGCCATATTTCACCAAAGCTCTTTTTATCTTTTCCTTAGTGGTAAGCCCCAATTCTTTTTCCAGCTTTTCCTCTTGCGCCTGTAATTCCGTAACTTTTCCTGAAGGGTTTCTAATGCCTTTTGGGCTGCTTCCCTTTCTATTTCTGGGTCGCGTTTGGTCGTTGATTATCTCCTGCTGCCGCTCTATTTGCCCCTCCAGGTCTTCGATGGCCTGCTTAAATTGTCCTATTTGCATGTCTTTTTCACCCATTTCCACATTATTCTCCTTTGGGTTTCGATGTGTTTCTGTAAGTTATCCCTTAAGCTCTTTATCTCCTCATCGCCTCTGTCTATTTTGCTCAAAGCAACCCTTAATCTATACGTGACGTCCTTCTTTTCTTCTGAAACTTACTTATTCGCTCTTTGTAGCGTACTTCGATGGCATTTTGGCGCTTAGCAAGTCCTACGTTTCGTTCTGAGTGTTCTTTTTTCCAACTCATCGATCTCCTTCTTGGCAGTACTCTTATCATCTAATAACTTGCTTATTCTCTCTCTGTAGTCTGCTTCGATGGCCATTTGGTCCTTAGCAAGGAGCCTATGTTGTTCTAAGAATTCGTCGTTTACCTCCTCGATTCTTTTCTTAAGGTCTTCATTATCCAGTTCGAGGTCACCATAAGCCGCCCTGAGAGCCGCCAAATCATCTCGTGCTCTTATGAAATCCTCGCGTGCCCTTAAGAGGTCCGCACGCTCCTCCTTGATTTGTTGTATGTCTTTCTCAGCTGCCTTCTTTTGTTCCTCGACCTCAGCTAATCGTACATGCGCCTCTGCTAAATTATGTGCATTAACGGATTGCTCCATAAGACGTACTGGTAGGGTCCGTATTTTATCTATTTTAGCCTCCAATTCCCTTTCTGAGAGTTTAACGCAGCAACTTCATCCGTCTGGGTTTGAAGTGAATCGGTTAAAGTACTTATTCGCGCCCTTAACTCTTCGTGTGTTCCATAACCGCCTGCAGCGACCGGTAACCTTTTTGCCGCCTCAAGAGCTTATTGAAATCCAGTCGCGTTTCCTCCTTTGCCGCGGTTTCTTGTGCGGTTAAGTTGGGTTCCCCCAATGCCTTCCTAAGGGTCGGTAGGAAATTATTATCTGGGGTTAGTATTTGAATTTATGTCATGATAAGTAGGCTTAGCATTAGACTATTTCCTTGCTATTAGACTCCTACCCATTCGTATCATCGTTGAAAATTACTGGCTTTATGGGTCAGTTTGGGATTTCTTCTTAATCTATGCAAAGTGTTCGGTTCTTATCCAGGATCGTCACCCTTTGTTCTGAATTGAAAGCAGCAGGTGGGGCTTCGGGAAACGGGACTCAGTTTCATTGCACATATTTGGACGGGGGGTTGGTTCTTCGTCTCTTTTTTTCTTAATGAGCTCTTCTCATCTGGGCTTCTTCTTCGGCCCTCTTTACGTCTTATCTTCCATCGC
>WHPX01000046.1:0-55000 GCA_011057435.1 Actinia equina
CTCTGCTTTTTTTTTTTTTTCCCCCCGTAATCTATATTTTGATGTGAAAAACAGTAATCGTACAATCAGCGTCAGGGATAGCATTTTCACATGTTGAAAAATTAACACAATCCGAAGCGTCGCTTAAATTGCTCAGTCCATAAGGCGAACGGAAACAAACCTTTATGGCTTCATGGTCAGAGGAAAAAGAGGTTATTTGAAAGTGGTTCGGGGCTGTTTTCTGTCCAGTTTTTGGCGAATTTGTCGAGGAAAAACAACAGTAAAACCTTTTAGTAAACAAAGAAAAAGATAGCCTTTTGCTGTAAAGGTATTTGAGCCAGAAAAATCACAGAAAGACGTCTAAATATCAAAACAAACGAGCTAGTGGTTTCTACTTCTCGCCGAAAGATGGAGGGTTCAAGCTAAAAACTGAAGACTTTTATCTAAAAATGTGTCTTGATGCATTATTCCATGTTTAGAAAACCTGGAGATAGACTGGCCGAAGAAACGAAAAGGTAGAAGGTATTTCTTTTCTTGTAATTTTCTTCCCGAGGATTCAACAGTTGGCTTCAGCTTTCAAAGTTATAGACTTGATGTTTTTTCTTTTCTTTTTTGATATGATTCAAACACTTTAATAAGGCGAATTTTCGGAAATATGAAATATTTTGTATCATCCTTCAAAAGAGACATTCGTCTAGGAAAATCTTGGTATCCTGAAAAAAACTTTACAAGTAAATTATTTACAATTATTTACTATGGACAAAATAGCAAAAATCGCCGCAAAACTCGCTAGTTTAACGGGTTTTATATTACGGTAGTCTTACTTTCAAAGCAGTAATAATTATGCGTTCGGTGTGTATACAATGAAGTAGAGAGAATAAGAGAAAAATATCAATGCCCTTGGCAGGATTCGAACCCACGTCTTCGGTATTCTAGTCCGATGTGTTAACCACTACACTACAAGGACCAACCACGCTGTAACGCAGCCAGAATATGAAAGGGTAATCGTGAGGATCCCAGAGCGATATTTTTTTCTCATAGATAGTTTACTTTCCAAGGTCTAGTTTCATTCTGTCTACTATGTCTTTTACTATATTAAAAAAAAAATTTTTGTTGCATAAGATTTGTCGGTGTTTTTGGAGTTACAAGTATACATCCACGCACGACTTTCAACACAAGTTTGTATTCGAGAAAAATAAAATCACTTTTATGCTTAATTCTTGTTATATATATAATAAACAGATACACCATAGAAAGTGCTTTGTAAAGAATATACTCACTCGTTGTTGGTGTAAAACACTCACTCGCTCGTACCTCGCTCGTTCGTGCTTTACGCAAACAACTCGTGAATATAATCCCGCACTTTATATGAAGTAATCTCTATCTATAGGATTAGTAAGAGGCGAAGCTTAGTTCATTATATGTGACACAGGAAAAATGGTATTGAATATAACATAGAATATTTCATGAGATTATGTAAGAAGGCGAAGCTTACTTCAGAACATGTGACACAGGAAAAATGGTATTGAATATAACATAGAATATTTCATGAGATTATGTAAAAAGGCGAAGCTTAGTTCATTATATGTGCCACAGGAAAAATGGTATTGAATATAAATAACATTATTTCATAAGAAGTATGAAAGTATGTTCTTGTCTGTAATGGCGACAGAAGCCTCAATCTAGCCTTTCCCATTGGTTGTTCTGTCGAATCGGGGGCCTGGGAGGATGGGGAAAACGAGGCAGGCTATATATTCATGGCATATTATATTTCAATTAGATATTCCTCCTTAAAGGAAGTTTACATTTACCTGGCTTCGAGGATAGCCTCAATATAGTCTGACAAGTTGGCCTTGTTCTCGTTTTCTTCTGACAAGCCTTGAAACAGTGATTTAGCTTGAACAATAATTTCACGAGCCTAAAATATTACAAGCAGATTTCAACAATTTTAATTTAATTTAATTTCAACGATTTTGTTCTAATTATTTAATTTCTTAACTCGAAAAGTGTTATAAGCCCACTTGATTTGTTCGCCACACATTGTTGTCGTTCCGATGCTGGATTACAAAAGACTACCGGGGATTAGCACTTGCTTTCAAAATGTCTTCTTATGTGGGCATGTAGAAGTAAAGTGATGAGGGAAATAAGCTTTTCATAGGGGGAGGGCTGGGGATTCAGAGGGGAGAAAAAATTGAAATTTCGTAGAGCTAAATCATGTTCCTTGTTGACTTTATAGGAAAGTCATGATGAATTTATTCTGAGTCAAATGGAAGGACTAAAGTCATTTTTAACAATATTAAAAATATGAAAATGATAAGAAAATCAAACATATTAAATACCTTTTCCAAAGCTTCTTTGTCAGGTTTGTTAGGATTTTGAGAGCGTTTATCGATTTTGTACAGGCATGCCTCGACAAGAAGAAGAGTTGTTCGAAGCCAAAACTTTTGGTCTCCCTTTAGACTCTGAAAAGAAATTCGTACACCAAGTTTATATACAACAGCTGGTGGGAAAAAATGGTTATCAAACGTGTTTAAAGTGCCTATAACCTTTATAGGATTATGATCAATTTTGATTTTCTGTGTGTTGGAGATAAATAAACAAACAAAATTTTCATAATATTCATCAGCATTATCAATGGATTCCATCTCTCGGCCTTTCTTTGACAACTGGTTAATTCCAAAGATACAAAGAGGCAAATAAAGTAAAACAGGAAAAAACACTGGTAGGAACAGCCAAGCTCTACTTTGTTTTACTTATTGGAAGCCGAGTCGTTCTTGTTGTGACGTCATTTGACGCCACTAGGTACCAGACCTCGCAATCCCGTCCAAATTGATGGGGCGTGGCAAAACTGCGTACTTTAGGGCGTTATATCTCCGAGAATATTTTGTCAATCGAAAATTTTTTTGGGGTTTATTCACCTCCAACACGCAGAAAATCAAAATTGATCATAATCCTATAAAGGTTATAGGCACTTTAAAGCTTATTTTAAACTAATAAATCGTTTTCGACGTCGGTGAAATAGGTATACTTGTCTCTTTTTGTCTCTATTCTCGAATTTCCGTACAAATTCCGTACTGATTCTAATTGAACTATTTACTTGGTTTGTTTAGTTAGTTCTCTAACTACAAGTAAATGATCATTTTTCTAGCTTGATTGAAGCTTTTCTTACTGCTGTTAAGATAGCTAACTAAAGAAATATATCTAAATTTTCTCTTTAAAGTCAGTGAAATTGTATGGAAACCCGATAATGATGTCCGAACTTTTTGGTGACCGTAACACAATCCAAGCTAGCGGCGAAAAGGGGAATTCTATTGCTCTATGCGACATGAACTTACAGTTGAGTGATTTTCAAAGATCGTATAAACTTCACGAATACATTATAGGATATGGTAATGATGAAAAGGTAAATTATACACCGTGAAAAAGATGAAAAAACTTACTGACGTTTCGGACGCTAGTCCTTCGTCGGAGTAAAAGAGAAAGAAGTGGTAGAAAGGAGTGTATATATGATAGAATAAGACAAAGAAACCAATGAGAGCAAGGTAGGCAAGGAAACAAAAACAAACAATCAAAAGACAAAAGGAAAGGTTAGTTGAAAATAAAGCGTTCATTAATCCCGTTGATCCTACCAAACCAGTTTCCCGCCATTTTAATCTAACTAACCATTCTCTTTCTGACTTCATTGTTTTCGGTCTTTCTTTGCTTAACGGCAACAATGATTGTCGCAAGACCAAAGAAATGCGGCTTATTCACCTATTGGGCACTCTTAGTCCCAACAGGATTAATGAACGCTTTATTTTCAACTAACTTTTCCTTTTGTCTTTTGATTGTTTGTTTTTGTTTCCTTGCCTACCTTGCTCTCATTGGTTTCTTTTGTCTTATTCTATCATATATACACTCCTTTCTACCACTTCTTTCTCTTTTACTCCGACGAAGGACTAGCGTCCGAAACGTCAGTAAGTTTTTTTCATCTTTTTCACGGTGTATAATTTACCTTTTCATCATTACTGTTTCATTAGAAACACCGACGCAGCTCACACTAGATTTAGCTAGTTATACCTCATTATAGGATATGCATCATTAACTTATTTTCGCTAACACTGATTGGCTAGACCAAAGACAAAGACCAATCAAACGCAAATGATTGGACTCGAGCTCAGCCTTAGACAAGATACATGTACTTGAGCGACTTCATTCGAGTGAGAGTCAAAGTTTCAATTAATGATCAAAGGAATCACTTGCTGTGTTTTTCTTTACCACCGATTGATTTCACA
The DNA here is from genome assembly GCA_011057435.1 of Actinia equina. NCBI lineage: Eukaryota > Metazoa > Cnidaria > Anthozoa > Actiniaria > Actiniidae > Actinia > Actinia equina. The sequence goes on from WHPX01000046.1 coordinate 4,254, forward strand.
TATCGCGTCGATAAAACAGATCCAGGAACTTTGTTTAAAGAAGTAATAAGCCTTTTCATAGTTTAAGAATCGATTCCACTGCGCATGCGATTTTATCCCGAATTTCTACCTTCTTTTGTCCAAATCTTCTTTTGTTCTTAATGAAACAAAAGAAGGCGAGAAATTCGGGATAAAATCACATGCGCAGTGGAATCGATTCTTAACTGTGAAAAGGCTTATTAAGATCCCCGAAAACGAAACAAACTACTTGGACAGTTATTAACACGTAATAATCAAGAGACCTAAGAAACTAAAGCAAAAACAAACTAGTAAAACTTGGACCAGAACTAAAAAAAGTTTGTTAGTTGAATTGTTTAACTTAAATAACTATTTCAGACTGTCAACATTCGCAGTCGGAACATTTTTCCTGAGTAAATGGGTTTTGAGTTAATTTTTTTGAAGCAACATTAACTTTATAATAAGAGCAAAGATAAAAGAAACATGAAAAGAAAACGTCCTACGGAGAATAAGTTAATGAAAGCTTTTGCGCGAATTTCACATTAAGAGCAAATTGTTTTCAATAATAAGCAATAATGGCAAAAAGCGCCAAAAACTAGACCTTTGGCATATGAGTTTTGATCGTCCAAATTTTCGTTTTGGGTTAACACTCAAAACCTTTTTAAACAGTTAGAAACTGATGTACTATGATAAAATGCCTGTTTGAAGCGGTATTTTCAATTGTGTACAAAGATGTTTTGTTGCATTTGTGTTAGAATGTTGCTTTGTCAGGCTTTTTTATAGAAAATATATGGGAAATAAGCAAATGAAGACCTAAACCTCATTTTCGATTCAAAATGTTGCTTTGGGTTAACACTTTGATTCCACTTTCATCGGAGATCTCCACTTCCAAACAAGTCAAACTTTCTGATTATCAAGATTTTAGCCTTGTATAACAGCCTTCCTTCAAGAAAATAGCTTTTGGCGCTCACTGCTTGAATACGAAAAGAATTCTCTCTTAAAATCAATCAAAAGGCTCAGCCGGTCACGGCACATTTTTAGAAAAAAGGCTTCCTTAGCAAAAAGTAATCAGAAATCTTTCTAAGAATTGATAACAAATAAAAACCAACACAAGCATTTTTATTGAAGTTAAATCATTTTTTTTTAATTTTGACAAAGATTGCTTTACACCTGTTGTTTTAGAAAATTCAAAAGAAAAAAAATATATATTGTATCTTGCACAAGTTTAGGGCTTTGCCCTATTGAAGTTCGAAACGTTATGGTTACAGAAGTTCTACGACTTTTCAGCTGTTTTGAGTCAGATTTGAAACGTTCCAAAGCATACAGCCGTTCTAAATCGTAATTACAGTTTCTTCATAAAAGGAGGCCGCTCGAAGGTATTGCTTTCGATCAAAGAGGACTTCTTTAGTAATTCCAATAACTTTCTCAGCTGAAATAATACTTGTACATTGTTCAAAACGTTTAACGAAAATTAAAAAGTAGAACACCTTGTCTAAGCACTAGGTGATTTCACACTAAGTGTCGGCAAATGTATGCTGGAAATTTTGTTGACAAAAAGATTCCCGAAAATGAAATGAAAAAGACATGAACAGTTATTAGCAGGTAATACTCATAAGCATAAGTAATAAACTCGAATAAGAGCAATCATCGACTATGATTAAAAAAATTGCGCGAGAGAAAGGTTTATTAATGCTGAATTGATTCACTTTTATAACCATTGATTCAAAGACAGTCAACATGCGGAAACTTTTTTCAGTGGGTAAATTGGTTTTGAGTTAAAGCTGCATTGATGTTGCAATAAAAGCATCAAAAGAAAGAAAGAAAGAAAGAAAGAAAGAAAGAAAGAAAGAAAGAAAGAAAGAAAGAAAGAAAGAAAGAAAGAAAGAAAGAAAGAAAGAAAGAAAGAAAGAAAGAAAGAAAGAAAGAAAGAAAGGAAGAAAATAATATTTTGATGTTCATTGAATGAAACAAATAATAAATAAAGCAAGTTTTCTATTTTGCATATCATTAAATATACTGAATAAATAAGGTGTTTGTATGAATGTATACTACAACCTTTCTGCAATCAAGTGCATATATATAAATATATGAAGATTGCGCTAAAACACGGCTCTAACTAAAGAAATGAAGGACGGGAAAAATTTATTGCATTGCTACAAAAATCTTCGAGACTTGAAAACGAGCTATTTATTATACTCCACATACATTTACTGTAATACACTTACACAAAACCAAGCTCTTCTCACATCCATTTCAGAAATGCTCTCTATATAATTGCTTAGTATTTTTCCACCTTGGTTTAGTCAGAAATTAGACCTGTAATAACTAGGACAGATGGTTATCAATATATATTCTAATAGGTGGCAGACTTCTTTAGCTAAAGGTAATTAGAAAACTTTCTAAGCAAGCTTATTTTAGACAAAAATTAAGGCTTGTTCTCTACTTTCACATCCTCACAATATTTTGCGTCTTTGGGGGGGTAACCAGAGGGTAAAACCCACTTATTTTGCTGAAGGCTGATCAGACAATGTTGACAATACCTTGTTTGGCATCCAAAAATAAAATGAGGAAGTAAAAAAAAAAAAAACAACAGAAAAAGATAGAAGCTAGAAAACGTTTAAGGTAAATTTTAAACATTTTTTCGTAAGTCAATACATTTTCTGTAAGACTAAAACTCTTGATGATCTATACACGCAAAAATAACTTGGATCAAACTGATAATCAGTATTATACAGATAAAAGCAGGTATAGTATACGTTCAATCAAGAAACCTATCAATTTGGGACAGTTTTTTGATTGGTTACCACCCAAAGACGTAAGAAATTATGGGGATGTGAAAGTAGAGAATTCAAAACGAAGAAAGAATAATGGGGGATTTTGAGCTCGTTTTTGGAGATAATGAAATGATGATGTAATTATCTTGCCAAGTTTTCAAAAGAGAAATGGCAGGAACCAACCAGTTTCCACAAAATAAGTCATAACTTGAAAACGTAAAAAAGCTTTGCAGTGGATGTAATTTTTTCGAGAATAAGCTTAAATAGTAAGCTACTGAGTTTTCGAGAATAAAACAAAATTTAAAGCATTTTCCCGTTTTGACGTTTAAACGATTGATATGACAAAAACAAAAAAAAAAAACAAAAAAAAAAACAACACACAATCCATTTCTTTAAGTTAAATTAATTGCGTTTTTTTCTAATTTTTCAAACTTTTTTCAAATTATTCAGCCGTTTGAAAACAGTTTTTTTTCGAAAAAGGAGGTTTGACCGTCTTGCTTTGAAGTAATAAAGAGGACTTTCTTCAGCAGTTTCAATAACCTTCTCAAATTAAGGAGGCTGGAAAGTGTTTTGTACCTTCACATACACTCACAAATATGGATTAAGGAAATTTTATTTTGCCGTAATGTGACAGCAAGTAAACCTGGAAAGCCAAAGACCATAAATTAAAGATCTTAATGAACATGAAAAAATGATGTAAGACGTTAGTATGACAACATCAGAACCCTTCTTATGCCATCAAAAATGTTCATTTACAAAAGCATAGCTCAGGAACCAAATGGTATTTTTCTTTAAAAAACCGGAATGTTTGAACTTTGTATTGAAATCTATTTACGACAAAAGAAAAAAAATTCTGATGAGGGAATAGTCCCCTTGCAATGATAGAGACATGTGAATAATTGTTCAGATTACAGTTTTTTAAATGTTTTCCTTAATTTTTAGAAAATATAATCCAAAGCCATATGGAAAATTTCAAATTTAAATTTTTTGAGGACAAAATTTTCCTTCCAAACGTTCAATTGCAATGCCTACGGTATCGGCCAAAAATCGCGCGTGCTGAAGAAAAACTGTTTCAAGGCTCCTTAAATAATACTAGAACGTTGTTGAACGAGAAAAAACTTTATCGATGTTAAATTTATTTACTATAACAACGATTTTAAAGACTGTAAAATGAACAATTATTCACATGTCTCTATCATTGCAAGGGGACTATTCCCTCATCAGAAACTATTTCCCGGGGAAATTGGTTTGGAGTTAATTATTATGAAGACAAAGTAAATTTGAGTTGAGAAAGGAGTTATTTCGTCAGTAGGAGATTGAAGGTGGAAGGGACAGGCTCGCTATCAGTTCAGCTCAAACCATGAACGGTTCGGACAACCTAACACAAAGCATTTTAACGTGCTTTCGTGTATCAGATTCAGATCTTGTACGTACTGTAAAGGTAATGGCCATTTTGTTAGTGGGTGGCTTTGCTGTGTTTGGCAATGTTTTGATCATCTTCCTCGCTGGCAGATTCACCGTGAAAAGGAACATTCATCATTTGATCATCAACATGGCCGTTTCAGATATTCTCGTTGCTATTATGCATTCTTGTGCAATGTTTCGAACTCTACTTCATCTTCCATATCTCTGGGAACTATGGGATATTGACGTTTTTGGAATAATCGCATGTAAGGCTTACTACCTCTTTTTGTGGACTTCCGAGTATGCGACTTTGATAAGTCTATTGATAATAAGTGTGGAACGGTTCAGATCAACCAAGGTAACTGTACACAGAGTTCGTCCATACACGATAAAAAAACGTCTGGCACTAGTCTCTTGTTCCTGGCTGCTTCCTATGGGAATAACGGGCCCCTATGCTTGGCATTTAAAAATGAATCAGTACAGCAATACCCGTGTATGCGATCGAAACTATTCGAGAACACTTTCCTTTCTCTACTTTTTTGGCCAAATCTTTACTGTTCTTATAATGTGTTTACTTGTGATATTTAATATCATGACTTCATTCAGACTTTGCAAATCACGTCGAACCTTCTCTCAAGGCAATTTTACTGGCGAACAGAATAGAACTAGACAAAAACGAACAGCTAAGGCAGTGAAAATGGTGTTGTGTTCGCTTCTCCTTTACACCTGCTGTTATTTTCCAGGTTTTGTCTACGATATACTTGACGCTTTCGAGGTACAGCTATATTTCGCGTGCCATAACGATCGGAAAACGTTAGATTTCATGCTTTCTTTTCTTTTTCTAGTCAACTCTTGCTTCAGTCCTTGTATTTATATTGTTTTCTTAACTGAATTCAGACAAGCAGCTAAAAGACTATTGCACTAGTAATGGATAGCACTAAACTTAGTAGTCTATTATGATGGACAATAATTCTTGTACTATATATCATTCCCATGTACAAATAATGTAAAGTAAAAGAAACTACGTATCACTAATGATGAATAAAAAATAGTAATGAATAGTACTGAACTTAGTACTCTATTATGACGTAAAATAACCATTGTACTATATTCCATTCTCATTTGCAAACAACGTAAAGTTAAAGAAACTACGTATCACCAATGATAGAGTACTCGCACTAAACCCGTGAAACTAATACTATTTTTTAGCACTAAATAGTGATAACTAAGCCAATAGAAAACAAAGGATTCTGTATGAAATAGTACTAATTAGTACTAATTATTGTTCACGGGTTTAGTGCGTGCACTCTGAATAAAAAATAGTAAAAAAATAGTAATGGATAGTACTGAACTTAGTAGTGTATTACGAATCTTGTAAGTATATTATTTCCCGATGTGCAAACAATCAGTAATAAGTAAAATAATATGCTTAGAAAATAAATAAATATATTCGTGGAACTATTTGGACATTCTGACATTCGGACATACACCTAATTGAAAGGAATCTTGCTGGGTTAAAAAAAAGAATTAGATGCTCTTTTATTGTTTTCCGTTGTGTTGACGGAAGAAACTCCATTAGCCCTCCCCTCCCCCCCTAAAATTTTGGCTGGATCCGCCCTTGTTAATGTTTTCTGGAAAAGAGTCTGGGCAGCTGCAGAGAAGGCACGATCACCAAATGATTTACATTGAGCGCCTTTATAAAATATAAAATGAAACATTCTGATAACAAACCTGCGCTTCTTTAAGGAAAGATATTGCTTGACCCCAGTTAGACTCGGCAAGTGCAAGAACAGCTAGCTGTACCAAGATCTTAGCTAGTGTGGAATGGTCTTCAAATGCCTATCGACCGAAAAACAGACCGAGAAATATAGTTGTAATGTGGAATACATTTTGTTACTACATTACTTGTTTAAGGACTCCAATACCAAAAACGAAATGGGAGTTGTAAACCAGCACAAACATCTGCTGCTAAGATAAGGAATTTACATGATTGATTTTCAGCAGAAAGTTCACGTACACGACACAAACACTTACCCTGGACGATATGTTGGCTTCGTAAAGCAGCTGTCTTGCAACTTGGTAATGACCCTGTAAAAAAAGCGCAATCAAATATCATTAGATTCTCGAAAAATTAATAAAAACTAGTTTTTGCTTTTTGTAACAAATTAGCTTTTTTAGAAAAACAGACTTCTACTAATATACATTCAAAAGGCGACTTGCACTAAGAGGTCACGTGATCAATCGTGACCAAAAAAGCATCCCGAATTGCCATCTTTTTTGACATTCTCGCATAGCTAAAATCCTATAGAATGCCATCCACAATGGCCGACTTGATCACGTGACCTCTTAGTGCAAGTCGCCTATTTCCATACATGAATGACGACTCACTCTAAATGCCGTGTAATTTCAGTTAATAAATGGATTCTTCGCACCTGGTTTATGAGTATTTCAGCCTGAGCAGTCCACACTTCTCTGTTTTTAACGCCACTTATCACCGTTTTGTACTTATTCCAGGGTTCATACTCTACGTCACTGTTCGCTAATCCAGGACCACGTGATCTGTTGTCAAGGTTACTGGGCTTGTGATCAAATATGATGCTTTTAGTTGCTCTTGTACGCTCCTCTTCAATACTGACTTGCCTTTGCTTTTCCTTCCAAATCTCAATCTCCTCACGAGACCTCGAAATAGAAAATTATTAATCAAATTAATCAATCGTCTGCAAACTGTTTAACATTGGGTACATATTTATCATTGTAAAAAAACATATCAAACAATGAGTGTCAAAGCTCTCTTTCCCAGTCTTAAAAAAGAGGGACTGGGGAGAAGCTTTTCATGTTTTTCGTCTTCGCCAAGCTCGTAAATGTCTCTCAGCTGTTAGCCAGCCGACGAACACGCTTGTCCGCCATCTTTGACCCGCAGTCCAAATATGGAATTATATGATTCTATATATGGAGTGACCTTTGACACAAATGTATGGAGCAAAACTTGATATGTATAGTGACACGTGCGCGTACGTTCTGTAGTCAGAAACATTGGGAACTTTATCGATATATCATGTTGAATATGAAAAACTTTTCAAGTTTAGTCAGGCAGTCCAGCCCAATTTAGCGTCAAGAAATTTAGTGCAGTTCAGTGCATTATTAGCCAGTGCGAGGTTGAGGAAAAGACTGGGTCGAGTTGTCACTGACCTTGTTGAGCCGCATGGGCAAGCATGGGCCACATGCCTAACTTTTACCTAGGCCCCGCTCTTATCATATTACACAGGATAACCAACATAATTAAACTGTATGGCATAAATGATACTAAATACTTCAATATTTTTTCGTTATTTGAAAAGATTTTTCAGTCTATTCGAAAATTGAAAACAATATGAGTATCACACGCGAAAAAAAAAAAAAAACTACCTGACTTTTTCCTGACTTTAGGTGAAAATCCCAATTTCCTTGACTAAATAAGAAATTCCGTGGCATTTCTCTGAATGTGTTTTTCCCTGACTGTGTTTTTCCCTGACTGTGTTTTTCCCTGACTGTGTTTTTCTCTGAATGTGCTTTTCCCTGACTGTGTTTTTCTCTGAATGTGCTTTTCCCTGACTGTGTTTTTCCCTGACTGTGTTTTTCCCTGACTGTGTTTTTCCCTGACTGTGTTTTTCTCTGACTGTGTTTTTCCCTGACTGTGTTTTTCCCTGACTGTGTTTTTCCCTGACTGTGTTTTTCCCTGACTATTCCCTGATTGTGTTTATCCCTGACTTTTCCCTGATTGTGTTTTTCCCTGACTTTTCCCTGGGACCCTGAATATTCAGTTTACTGCATTGTAACGCAGGTAGTATACTTAAGTTAAACGCACACTATTCTTTCACTCACTTTGCCTGTTCTTGTTCTGTTAGGTATAAGTTCCCGGTAAGTCTTTCATGGAGGGAGGCACCAGACAAGAGGTTCAGCTGTTGGCACAACTGCATTATCCTATAAGTGACATGAAGAAAACAATTGCAATGAGGGTATTCAAATATACACCAGATAGAAAGACTCTATTGTATGGTGAATACAATTTTACAAACAATTGTCCTATTTCACTATGACGTCACATCAAAACAATCTATTGTTTAAACGCAAAGGATCATGGTCGTCGGAGGGGGTCAATTCAACGCGAATTCACCGAAAATTGTTCTAAAACCCGTATCAATCCACGAAGAGAAGTAGAATAGCCAGCAAACGCTCAGAATACTTTTTAGTACACATCAACACACGTTATACCTGGAAACCAGGCCATTTTAGATTAAACTGTTTCGCTAGGAGCAAATTTTGTTGAATTTTCTTTTGTATTTGGCGATTCTATCCCCCACATAATCAAGCAGTAACGTCATAGTAAAATAGGGCAAATAAATAATATAATTATAAAAGTCTTTGTAAAACTATAGCAACCAAAGTAGCAAACGTTTCCTTGCAGTGAAATTCTTCTTGAATCTTAGTCTTAGGTAATTAGCCTTGAAATCTTCAATTTTGATGGGATTTTTAAAAAAATCCAGTTTGAACTCGCGTTAAGCCATATAGAAATCGAAAGCTTCATTTTTAGCAAACCTCGTTAAAAGAAATTAAATTTACAACTTGTATTGGTTTTCAAACATTGATGGCTTATCGCCATTTGCATTGCTACGCGGCCACCCCAGACAAAAATCTCGACGTGCATTTTGCAATAGACAGCTGTCAATCAAACAGGTTGACGTTATTTACACGCGTTTGGATCGGCCCGGTGAGTGTAGCTCATAATACTTGTAAACAATCGACAAGTTTTGGCGCCTTTTGAATCACATACGCGTGTAAATGACGTCAACGTGTTTGATTGACGGCAGTCTATTGCAAAGTGCACGCCGCGATATTTTTAATGACCCACGCTGTAGATAGACCATGTGGCGATACCCTAGAGAGGGTTTAGGGTCAATGCAACCTCCCATTTACCAGGGCTAAAAATAACGATTGGTTAGCCGCTGTTCATCATACCTCGTTTCTGGCTCAAAGTTACCTGTCAAAACAAGGGAGGACGGCAAATGCGCGCACGCGCGCGGTTTTGAAACGTTTGGTTTCCTGAAGTAAAAAAATGGCGATGACGAATGCGGTTTTTCGAAAAAATATAGAGCGGGCTCAATCCAAATATGGCACTACACATAAGTTTAAGGTATATTTATACCAAAGCCCAACCAAAGCGCGACAACTGCTGCAACGGTCTTCCTGTGTCAAATTACGCCATCACCACAGGAAACCCAACTTTTCAAAACAAAAAAAAATTTTTAGTGCTTCCTTGGTTAAAATGAGTAGCAAGGCAAAGTTTTGACAGGGCAAGCTATATTTTTAGCCCTGATTACTCCATCTTAGGTATAATAATCCCCCCTCCCCCTTCCCCCACCAAACCCTTCGACAATAAATGTTTACTTATTTCGTACACAAATGAAGTCCGCGCAGTGTCTCGCGCAACGACTGTGTTCGCGCAGCAACCTATTCTCAGTCATACGAAAACTACTCTTAAAGCGCATTTACATTAACCAAGGCTACCCAAACAAATTTGAAATCAAATTCACAAATCGCGTATTTGACGCTGAATATTAGGATTGCGATGAATTCTTGATTCTACTTTTAAATGGGAAAAAGAGTAGAATTGCGCAAATACTATTTGGTAATTTGTATGAGTAATTTTGGGTGGCCTTGGCGACGGTTGGCATAGTCGCGCCAACACAAATGGATATTTTGTTTTTGTCTTAGGGTAACTTACAAAGGTCCAGTAACGTCAAGTAGCCTGTAAACAAAATGCGTTTAGTTTGAGAATAAATATCGATTGTAAATGAAACTAATTACCTGAGATGAACGAGTCGCTGTAGATGTTCTTGCTCCAGTATCAAATCCGCTATGATTTGTGACATGACTAACACAGGTAGCCCTAGTTGATGATAACCCAGCTCACCGAGGTCGTTAACTAGAGTGTCTAGGTAGTAAATTGCCAACATCTACATATTACGAAACTAAATGTTAGGAATAAAATAATAAGCGTTTGAAATGATTAGTACTTAGCTCAAAAATGTCAAAATCTGGCAAATGCGCATCAGCGCTGTAGCCAGGAAGAAATTACAACCGAGGCGAAAGACCCCGAGGGGGTAGTACGAGCGCCGAAGGCGGGAGAATTAACGACCGCCGAATGTGGGAGTTTCTTGGGGGGTTGTGGGGCATGCCCCCCGAGAAAATTTGAAATTCAGACTCTCGGAAATGCGATTTCCAGCGTTTTGAGGGCCTTTTGGTAACCCTTCATAAACAGTTTTAAGCGGAACCTAGTATACAATCTTTTCTTCTGAAACACTGTGATTGAATTTATATTTTAGAACACACGGTCCGTTGTACGATGTCTGATGGAAAAAAAAAAAAGACAACAATTGGTAAAATTTTACCGAGGCGAGTGCCTCGGTTCGCCTCATACTGGCTATGGTCCTGCGCATGCGTTAGTTTTGATCTGATTTACATAATATGTTTTGCCAGCTTAATTAGACAGTAAGATCAGAAAAGGATCTGAATTAAAGTCAGACGACGAACCATTTCCATTGAACCAAACTGAGGGGATAGACCTAACCCAAGGCCTATGAAAAACATGTGATGCGTGTAACTTTCTTAAACTTTACTCTGATCATGTATCTTATTTTATTTTGTTATTTAGTTATGACAGAGTCAAAAGTCTTCTTTTTTTAAATTTACAGAATATTTTAAAACCTTTCTTTAGCGCTCTCCGTCATAAGATAAAAACTAACCGGTTTTTTAATGCTGTTTTTGCTGATCATTAACCCTGTGACGTCTTGTTTGAAGTACTCTTGAAGCTAAAAAAAGAAGGAAACCATATGTGTTAAGGTGACTGCTTACTTTTTGAGAACATCCGACTGTTCGATTTGATCTACGATGTGCGCGCACACAAGGCTGCTGAATGACATTTTAAATTGTATTAGAAAACCATCTACGTTTCAACTTCAAGAGGGCAAAACCCTAAAGCTTTTCTTTAACAGAATTTTCCAAAATAGCAGGCAAAAAGCAATCTTTTGTCAAAGTTTTAAAAACCTAATTATTTTAACTTTTAGGAAAAGGGTTGAGTGTGTTTTTGTTGCTGTCGTTAGAGAACACGTTTCGGTTCAAACAAAATGTTGTAAGTTTTAGTTAATTTTAAAAAAAATCCTTCAAACATTCTAAAGATAATTACTCTCGAGAACGTGTTAGGGACACAACAATTTTCTTCTCTTGGTGGAATCAGCGTTTTATTCTATACAGAACAGCTTTCTAAGAAAGTTTTCTAAAAAATCAAAACAACAACGAAAAAAAGGGAACAAAAGAAAAGAAAAAAGAAAAGAAAAAAAGAAAGGAAAAAAAAAAAAAGAAAACAACAGTAAAAGCATGCAATATGCTGTTTGCATGATGACAACCAAAATGCTACCAAAGGAGCGGGAAGAGAAGAGAAGAAAAAAGGAGAGTAGAGTAGAATAGAGTAGAGGAGAGGAGAGGAGAGGGGAGGGGAGGGGAGGGGAGAGGGGGGAGGGGAGGGGAGGGGAGGGGAGGAGAGGAGAGGGGAGGGGAGGGGAGGAGAGGAGAGGAGAGGAGAGGTTGAAATAGCTTTATTGGCATGACCTACGGTTTACAGGTATTGCTAAAGCATTGAACATTAACAGGGATTTTTTTTTGTTTGTTGTCGTTATATTTTACAAACACATTGTAATAAGAAAAATATCTATATATCTATATCTGTCTATATGTAAAGTAACATATTTAAAAAGGGAAAAGAGAAGGTATGAGTATTACAAATATACTAAAATCTTAATTGAATGGTAATAATAATCAAAGATAAACTTATCAAAAGTAATCATTAATACGTTACATCAATTATTATGGTTCATTCCTAAGAATGAAGCATTTGTATATAAACTTAGAAAAATAAAAAATAACCTTGTCATTGGTAGAGATCATTAAGTTACGAATTATGTTAAGATCTTTAAAATTATCAACAGAGAGGAGAGGAGAGGAGAGGAGAGGAGAGAACAGTATACATACCTTTTCTGGTAGTTCGAACGTCGACCACGCCTCCATTGATAAAGGCAGACAGGATCTGGAGCCGGCCTTTTCAGATTTGCTCTGAGAATGAAAAAATAAATAAAAATAAATTATTTTGAAATTCAAATCATGACATATTAAAAAAGGTGTTTTTCTTTTCTTTTTCTTTAGGCTTCAAGTATTTATGCTCCAAGCCGAGCAATGGCCGTCTTTACACAGCATAGTTTCTTATGTTATTACCATGACTTTGTTTGTTTCTTTATTTGCAGGTTACGATTATAAATAACAATTCCCGAAGTTTCAACGTTTTGTTGTTAGTTGTTGTTAACTCTAAACGAATAACTAAGTGAATAAATACCTCTTTCTTGTCTTTGCCTTTCTTGGAAGGAGCTCGTTCACCAGGTTTTCCACCTTCACGGATCATTTTTTCAGCCGAGTGGATTGATATCTGGCATAAAATAGAATTTGTACACACGATTACAAAGAGCACATGGGTGGCGTTCGCGCCTAACGCGTCGTCTTTCACCGCTGTCAGTCCAACAGGTCGGGTCGCTTGTCCATGCGGTCGCCACATATTGTGAATTGAGTTTGTTTGATGTGTTGTTCTCTCCTGTGCTACGAGGGTTTTCTCCGGGTTCTCCAGTTTCCTCTCATTGTAAAAATCAACATGTGAGTTAAGCTTTGTATGCATAGAATATTGAATGTAGTGTGGGTAAGCGAAAAGTGTCCCCAATTAGTGCGAAAGATAGTAGTTTAGTCCAATAAATCACGCAAAAGTGAAGATAAAAGTCAGTAAATTGCACATCACAGATTGTAGATCTAAGGTTTGAAGCTAAAGTGAATTGAACCTTCCAGCTCGCACTAGTATAGTTGAGGTATAATATAACCGGTACGAAACCATTAGTACTAACTAACTCTACACCAGAGGAAGGTATCTTACCTCAAGTACTCGGTGGACGAATCCACTAGAGATCAAGATATAGTCTGCATAGTGTGGTGATGATCTACCAGCCACTTGAGCCAACATAACGTGAATACGACACAGCGTCTCCAGCTGGCGTACATCAGTCATTTCTTCTGTTTTAATAGCGATTTCAGATGGACGTTGACCTATCACTGACTCGCGTTCACGCGGGACATATTTGGTTGCATTTGGGTTGCTGGTGTCACTCATACCGTCTACATCTCTTTCTAATGGAATCATTAACAAAGTCATAAGCATTGAAAAGTCCCTCAAGAAGGTGTAAACTCATACCGTCTTTTCCATCTCTTTCTAATGGAATCATTAACAAAAGTCATAAGCATTGAAAAGTCCCTCAAGAAGGTGTAAACTCATACCTCTGCATCTCTTTCTAATGGAATCATTAACAAAGTCATAAGCATTGAAAAGTCCCTCAAGAAGGTGTAAACTCATACTTCTGCATCTCTTTCTAATGGAATCATTAACAAAGTCATAAGCATTGAAAAGTCCCTCAAGAAGGTGTAAACTCATACCGTCTTTTCCATCTCTTTCTAATGGAATCATTAACAAAGTCATAAGCATTGAAAAGTCCCTCAAGAAGGTGTAAACTCATACCGTCTTTTCCATCTCTTTCTAATGGAATCATTAACAAAGTCATAAGCATTGAAAAGTCCCTCAAGAAGGTGTAAACTCATACTTCTGCATCTCTTTCTAATGGAATCATTAACAAAGTCATAAGCATTGAAAAGTCCCTCAAGAAGGTGTAAACTCATACCGTCTTTTCCATCTCTTTCTAATGGAATCATTAACAAAGTCATAAGCATTGAAAAGTCCCTCAAGAAGGTGTAAACTCATACCTCTGCATCTCTTTCTAATGGAATCATTAACAAAGTCATAAGCATTGAAAAGTCCCTCAAGAAGGTGTAAACTCATACCGTCTTTTCCATCTCTTTCTAATGGAATCATTAACAAAGTCATAAGCATTGAAAAGTCCCTCAAGAAGGTGTAAACTCATACCGTCTTTTCCATCTCTTTCTAATGGAATCATTAACAAAGTCATAAGCATTGAAAAGTCCCTCAAGAAGGTGTAAACTCATACCTCTGCATCTCTTTCTAATGGAATCATTAACAAAGTCATAAGCATTGAAAAGTCCCTCAAGAAGGTGTAAACTCATACCTCTGCATCTCTTTCTAATGGAATCATTAACAACGTCATAAGCATTGAAAAGTCCCTCAAGAAGGTGTAAACTCATACCGTCTTTTCCATCTCTTTCTAATGGGGACATTAGCAATGCTCTAAGCATTGAAAAGTCCCTAAAGAAGGCATAACCTGGGAAGCATTGAAAAGTCCCTCAAGAAGGTGTAAATACAGCTAAAATACTTCAAAGTCTTGTATACCTGGCGCGGGTGATACGCCTTCCTTTGTTGTCTTGTTAATCAGTATATCAGCTGCCCAAAGGAACTACGGGTAGATGGGATAAACGACAACATTACTCTTTTAAACAAGCATGTATTTTGAATTTAACGGAAGAACTTTCATAATATGAAGTATTCAAATACACCGTCAATCGCGCTTCGGGATAAGGACCATTGAAAGGAAGCGAGCTAAGTAAGGCCTCATTGGTAAGCAAAGTCTACTCAGTATGATATTTGTGTCAAAGTCATTCATCTCACCAATTCGAGTTATTTCAAGCGTCTCTTGAATTAAGGGCAAATGACTTTGACAAAGAAGATCGTACTGAGTAGACTTTGCTTACTAATGAGGCCTTACTTATCTCGCTTCCATTCAATTGTCCCTAGTCCCTTGGCGGCCATTTTTTAGAATGTTGTAAACGCATAATAATAATATACAGTACATGTAACTGTTGAGTTGTGTGCAGTATATTAATCTTCCTATCATAGAGGTCAAGCTTCTCGTTTACGGCAAACGTGAAACGTCAGTTGACGTTTAAAAAATTCTTTAAAAACAGTGAAAAGGAATCGCAAAAATCTCCAAGTAGTAGATAAACAAAAGAATACTTATCTTTGTCGAGAAGGTTTGCAAAAGGTTAAGTGAATTGTAGGACAACGATGAAAACGCTTCTCGTTTACGGCAAACGTGAAACGTCAGTTGACGTTTAAAAAATTCTTTTAAAACAGTGAAAAGGAATCGCAAAAATCTCCAAGTAGTAGATAAACAAAAGAATACTTATCTTTGTCGAGAAGGTTTGCAAAAGGTTAAGTGAATTGTAGGACAACGATGAAAACGTGGTCACGTTTGCCGTTTGCGGGAAGGAAAAACGGGAACTTAATCTGCCTATTGTTTGACACCTTATTCCCCATTGACTAAAGACACCAATAAATGGGTACCTGGTCCATAGCGTCAGTTTTCGGGTATTCGTTAACAAAAAGCCATTCGCCAAACTCAACGAGATACTCTACTTTCTGCCAATCACTTTCTGGACTCTGCGAAAAGAGAATATTACTATTAAACCCCAAGTTAACAGTCTATATATAGATTAGAACTCTGGAGGGAGTTTTTCCCCGACTTCTAAAAAAAGTTAGTTTACGGCAATCGAATTTGAAAGTAAACACCTAGCTTCAGTGATAACAAACAAGTCATTTGATAATGAAAAGTAACCAAGGAAATCCACGCAAGATCGAAAATATCGCCTTACCCTTCCAAAAAAAGAAGAAAAAAGAAAGAAAAAGAAAAAAAAAGAAAAAAAAAAAGGAAAGATGAATAGAAAAAAAAAAACAACCAAAAATATAGAAAACAAGGTACGAACAAACAGTTCAGTTCCCAAATATTCAATTCAATCTAAACTGAAATGAAACAGAAATGATGAAAGAGAAAACCTGAAATGAGGCCGTTTCAAAGTTCCTCCTTTTGTACTTTGGCAATTGAAACGACGAAATTAAGGATAAGTAGCGCAATTGCAACATTTTCTTCACACTAAGTTAGGTCTGTCAGCAGCCTGTTAACAGTTCCGCTGATTGAACGTCACTATCTCGTCGACAGCCTCTCTGACGATACGATGGTCATCTTGGAGCGCAATGCATCATGGGGCATTCGGAAAGTTAATGTGAGGGTAGATGATATATTTATCTTAAGGTGACTGCCTACATTTGGAAATCGATTTAAACTTTTTTTAAACTTCGATTTTCCGAATTAAAAATTAAATGCTGATTCCAAATCTGGAAAGAAAAATAGGGTGTCCCGAGCTCGTTTTCGAGATAATCAGCATTTAATGGAAGCCTACGCACGAGCTTTTGGAGTAAAAATTGCGCCACCGGAAATGATTAGAAAAAAAATTAAGATTCATAAGATAATAGTTATTTGCAGACTATATGATTGCACGAATGAAGGCTAGTCAATCATTCTACAATAACACATGGATATTTTCGACAAAAAGACAGAGATACATTGATTTGTCATATTTTGTAGTTTCGGTGCTCTTAAAAAATCTCATAAAGTCGAACAAAAATCCCTACAAAAATGATTTAAACTTTTTCTAGAATTTCGATATAACCTAGATTTTTAGGAGTTTTTTCGAATGAGCTACAAACAAATAGAGAGTCCAGTGCAAAATCTGAGGGTTTTGCCCTGTTGAAGCTGAAACCGCGTATGGGCTTTCAATTAAATCTTGTTTTGAGCGCGCGCTCGTTGTGGGCTCAATTCGAACGCTCAAAAGTAGGCAGCCGCTACCTTAACATCGCCTGTCGATATAACAGTCTTAGACGGCACATTGATCACCTTTATCCATAAAAATATAAATAATGAACACAAGAACTCTACATATTGTCCGACATCTTTGTTTCGCTTTGCCCCCTGGACGCCTCATAATGCCCTGCGATTCAAGATGGTCGCAGTATCGTACAAGTAGTCCATTCATTGTAATATATATACCTCCAGCACTTCTATTGCATTCTGATAAGCAGTGAGTTGGTCTAGTGGATCCTTGGAGTTTAGTGCCACGTGCCGCCACATGGATGATATGACGTCATCACGCTCGTTCTGATGGAAAATACCAAGATTTTAAAACTTAAGAAAATGTCAGAAGGCAGATAATTCATTGGGACGATTGAATGCTCTGGGGTAACTGATATCTGATTAATATACAGTTATCAAAGGGATGGTAAATAATTTATCCAGAAAACATTTTTCACTATAGAGTGAAGGCATTTCACCCTTGAAATAAAAACCATTAGTCAATTAGGGTCTACTAAAGTGTATTAATCTTATATCTATTTCACGGGTTAAATGGCTTCACCCTACCAGGAGAAAATAAAGCAGTTGCCAGTAGGCCTTTTACATGATGCATGGCGTCAATTTACTACCACTAACCAAATACTTCGCAAACATCTTTTTTTTCAAATTTGCATTTTCTCATGAGAATAGTAAAACAATTGGTGCTAACTAACTAAACTAAAGAATAAGTACAAGGATTTCTGGTTTTAGTTTTAGATTTCTGTTGTTAATGGCGCCATGTATGCAAATGTCCTGCAGTCGGCTTAATGTTTTGCGCAACCCGCCTCAAGACAAACCGCATGAACTAGATTCCATTCTGGTTAACTACTAGTTAAAAGACGATAACATTACACACCAATTTGAATAACTATTGTTCTGGGCCCGAAGCCTGGTTAGCGCTTTCCCGCGGATAAATCCTTATCCAGTGGAAAAGTCGATGCTGTTATCCAATAAATTTATCAACTGGATAAGATTTATTATTTGGATAGGCTTCTATCCGGGCCCTAGACTGACTAGCCTCGTGTTCACGTGGAAACATAGCGTTTTTGCATGTATGAGAAGCTAGTCAGTCCACAATAATAGTTATTTCAATTAGTCACCATTTATCAATTCGATGTATAACAGTAGGATTACCTTGAATTTTCCCATGTCAAATAATACATTCCTTCCAAGCTTAGCATTTGTAATTACACGATGCTTGAATATCAACCTTTATGCATAAAAAATCATTTAAACATTAAAGTTAGTAATTTGTTCAGTAACTAATACCTTAATACCTTAACACGTAATAAACTTTGTTTAACAATGCAGTAGTGTGGTGAGGGGGGAAGGGGGGGATGGGGGGATGGGGAAAACGAACACGTTTGACTCAAATCGTACTTCTATTTTATTGGGCTACCTATGGATTTGGCGGGAACTTTGGCGCCAAAACGCGCGTGCTCGCTGCTACAACTCCGGTAGTATTGCTATGCCAATGTAATCATGCATGCGCTTGTTTTTTTCCTGTTTTGCCATGTCTGGCATGGTAATGTCAAGATCAAAGCGACAAAATAAAATTCAATAAATGTCAATGAGTATATTACTTATACGATTATGACTTACAATCTGTGATGTGTTCTGGGCATGTCCTTGACTGCTTGATCCATTGCTCGTAAACCTTGTTCCCAGTCACACTAAATACAACAACAAAAAACAATTTACATTTAGATATTATCCCTCTCCCAAGCCACCTCACTGTATAGAGGCTCTGCACCACAAACGTGATGGCAGCCATGACAGGAGGCACATCAATAGAGTCTTTGCACCATCATGTGATAGCGGCTATGACAGGAGGCACAACAATAGAGGCTTCCCTCCTGGCAAACTGAACTCTTTCTCATGTAAAAAGGTATAACTAGCTAAAACTAGTGTGAGCTGCGTCGGTGTTTCTAATGAAACAGTAATGATGAAAAGGTAAATTATACACCGTGAAAAGATGAAAAAACTTACTGACGTTTCGGACGCTAGTCCTTCGTCGGAGTAAAAGAGAAAGAAGTGGTAGAAGGGAGTGTATATATGATAGAATAAGACAAAAGAAACCAATGAGAGCAAGGTAGGCAAGGAAACAAAAACAAACAATCAAAAGACAAAAGGAAAGGTTAGTTGAAAATAAAGCGTTCATTAATCCCGTTGGGACTAAGAGTGCCCAATAGGTGAATAAGCCGCATTTCTTTGGTCTTGCGACAATCATTGTTGCCGTTAAGCAAAGAAAGACCGAAAACAATGAAGTCAGAAAGAGAATGGTTAGTAAGATTAAAATGGCGGGAAACTGGTTTGGTAGGATCGTTATTGCGAATATCATAAAGATGATTGCAAATGCGATCACCAAGACTTCTTTCTCTTTTACTCCGACGAAGGACTAGCGTCCGAAACGTCAGTAAGTTTTTTCATCTTTTCACGGTGTATAATTTACCTTTTCATCATTACTCTTTCTCATGTAGATCAGACCAGATCCAGTTGTTCCTGCCTCCTCTGATGGTGCAGAACCTCGATTTCATATTGGTATTGTTACAGAAAAAAGTAGTCGGAATGACCGGGCTACAAAAGATACAGTAAAACACTTGCTTATATCCCAATCAATTCTAATGCACAGTGTAAAGTACCCGATCACCACTCATAGATACAGAATAAAATTCAAATAATTTTCTAAAGCAATTAATAGTGGATGCAAACACCTTATCAGCGTAAGCCTGAAACAGAACGCCATACATAGCAGCTCTCATCATAAGGTCTTCATCAAAAGCACTTGGTAAAGATGCAGTTTTGCCTTCTTGATCTTGTTTTCCTTCAGTACCTTTACCATCAGAATCCACCTTACCACTTTTACCTATATTATTCTTATCAGCTGGTGAAATCAAATACGAAACCGAGATCAATGATGACTGTTTGACGCCTTGGTATGTCAACAAGAGTAATTAGACTAAAGAAAATTATCTAAAGGAGTTGTTATTTAGGAAGGGGGGGGGGGGGGGGGTTCGTCGAGGATTGCAATATTATAAATATGATCCACTCCAAGAGGCCATGCATTTCTATTTCCCCCCTCCCCCCCCCCCCCCCTATTATTAGTGGTTGTTACTGAGTGATCACTCCCCGCAAATAACATAACCACCAGATAACTCTACTTACATACGACGCTTAGTAAGGGAATCAGAGCCGTTCCGCCTTGGTGAGAGGCAATTGAGAGTCAATCAATCTTACCACTAAGTCACCCGTGCTTCCCAATAGTCCCCTTAACAGTTCCCTGCGCCATCTTGAAAGGTAGCCATGCCTTTGCATCGACGCGAGACGAACGGTGAGCTTGCAATGATAGAGACATGTGAATAATTGTCCAAGGTGTTAAAAAAGGTCTCTATCATTGTAAGCTCACCGTTCGTCTCGCTTCATGCAAAAAAGGCACGGTTTCATTCGAATTCAAACTATAACTATAATATACTACATAAATTCGTCTTATAATAGGCACCTTTTGCTTTGTCTTTCTTTTTGTCAGATGACTTTTCCTTCTCTTTCTTGTCTTTTCCTGCCTTGTTACTTTTGGCTGGTTTTGGTTTTGAAGCAGTTTTCGTCTCAGTTGCTTCATCTTCTTCTTCCTGAAAGAACAGCAAGATAACGTTATCTTAAGGCTGTTACAGGGATCTGTTAAAAAAGGTGGGACTACTACGTCGGGGCTTCAGCTAACCCTCCCTTGACTGCGGGATCACTTAATCACTAATAGAGAGTTTTAGAGTGACTTTTTTTCTCCCAGCAAACGGCAAACGGCAAACGTGACCACGTTTTCATCGTTTTGATGTATTTTACTTTACCTTTTACAAACCTTCTCACCTACTACTTTTGTTTTTCACTACTACTTGGACTTTTTTGCGATTCTTTTTAGGCTATTTAGAATAATTTTTAAATGGTCAACTGTTTGCCGTGAACGTAACTCTAAAACTCTCTAATATCTTTCAGTTACATGGTATTACTTATAAATATATGTAACATTTCACTTTTCCAATTATGAACTCCAGTTGGTGTTTACGAATGGTTTTTTTAAACGATGTCAAACCTGTGTCAATGATTCTATTGGAAATGAGATTAAAGTACTATTGGTGACAGAGGTCTATCTTAGTAAGCTTTACATTCTACATCAAGGTTTACAAGACTCTTTCAAGTGACCCTGTGTGGTTTGGAAGAAGCTAGGTATCGCAACCGTTCGAAAACGCTGGACTAGAACTGTACCGAAGTCGCGGATCTTGAGGGTAAATTTTAAGAACTTTTTACAATAAACTCCGATCAACCTCAAATTTTATGTAGCGAGTACTCGCCAAAAGAAAAAATTCTTCTTTACATTTACCAATGCTACAATATTTTAGCGGGAAAATGACGTCACCAGTGTAGTGGGGAATTGAAAATGAGGGATATGGAAAAATTTAATAAGCGCATTAGAAAGAGCTCATTGAGATATGTAACTAACAAATTTTTTTGCAAAAAATCGTTTGTACTCTAAAGATATGATTTTTGAAAACTGCATTTTGTTAGCTAAAATAGCAGGAATTTCCAAACTTTAAAACATTATATCTTCCGACTACATACACTACACACGACTCAGGAAAGCTGCGAAGTCTAGCGGGGAGTTGCAAAAACCTTGGGGATTCGAAGTCCATAGGAAGGTCGGAATAGGCCATTTGCAGTTAACGGTCACGTTTCTGTACTGGAGGGCAAAATTTTCGTTTTTCTTTGAAATTGGTGATTCTTTTTTAGCTACTTGTAAAGAACTGAATGAAAAGATGTGTATCCAGTGTTTTATAGCCTACGTACAGCCGTTTATTTTTCTGTAATAAGGCTAGTGTGTTACAAATGCAGTTTGATTACGATCTTTCGAAACAGGTTGTAAAAAGTGTGTTTGCTCACCAGTATATTTCACCCATGGGAATCAAGATGTTCATTCATTTGCTCTCAGTGAACAGGGCCGTAGCCAGGAAGAAATTACAACCGAGTCGAAAGACCCCGAGGGGGTAGCACGAGCGCCGAAGGCGGGAGAACGACCGCCGAATGTGGGAGTTTCTTAGGGGGATTGGGGGGGTCTAGCCTGCCTCACATCCGGAATTTTCTTACGAAATGTGACACCGGCTAGTGATAGCAAAAGCAGAGCGTGCGTGTTCAAAGACTTATTTTCATAAGCCCAAAATGATTGACCGTTCAGAAAAGACCACAATTCAATCGAATTTTTAAAATGTGTGCGGTTTGCGATACAACGGTTATCGCTGTAGAACTAATCCAAGATGTTCTTACCTCGTCTTCTTTACCCATGGTTTTTTCCGCTACCGCCGCTATGCATCCAAGAACAGCTTCCAGTGGGTCCTTCAAAAGCTCTCTTTCTATTGGCTCACTAATAAATGGCTTTATAGCATTCCAGTAATGGCGCGCAGCCGTAATGACTAGTTCGTAATTACTTGCTTGCTGCCCAAACCTAATTTGGAAAGTGGGAAATGAAATGTTAATGTATGGATTTGTTTCCGAGTGGCATGGGTGCCGAACGTTAAACGACTCCCCAAATTACCGTCCCAACATTTCTAGAGGATCTTATTTCAGTTTAAAATAAACCCATTTTCAAAAAACGTTGTCATCGCCATAGGTGATAGGCAATATGCGAAACTATAGGCTAAAAAACAATAGGAGATAGGTCATTCCAAGATCCAAGAATAGCTGAAATGACTTGTGATTCTGCTTCTTATTCTCGCCAAGAACATGGACCTTAGTGTTGAGACCGTCCTATGTTGTTTGTATTCAACGAAACCATTTCCATGTCGGAATTACCTATTGCCTATTGCCTTTGGCGATGACAACGTATATTGAAATAGGTGTATACATTTTGCCGGTGGTTTCCCCTCTGGTTTCCTGGTTTTTCTGTTTCCTTTCTCGCCAACAATTGCGAAGCCGCACAAAAGATGGCCTATTTCTCCCCAAGTTAAAATAACATTAAAATTAGTCTTTTTGACGGTTTACACGCATATAACACTTCTTAAAACTTGACCTTTGGGTATCAATGGTGGATGCAATCATAAGAATAATGATGCAACAAGTTCTTACGCATTTGCGTGGAAGTCGTAAAAATACTCGCTAAAGTTGTTCCATCAAGCAAGTTTTTATCGATGTTTGTTAAAACGATGCAATCATAACTAGCAAGGGTCAAACAGATATACTTACCTGCAGGCATTGATAAAACAAACAAGAGCGTCTCTGCGTATTTCATTCCTTCCTTGCATGTTCGTGATTAGACTTTGTCCCATTACTACACTAGCGAAGTACAACATTTCTTGTTCGACCACCACCTTGTGCTTGAATACACTGTACAACCAGACAATCATCTTTAGCTAACCATATTGAATTGGGATTGATTATGAAGCCCTCACTAAGGAGCACATTAGGCGGAGCAATTTTCTTTACAACTTGTCTCGCAACGCGACACAAGCTGCATGGAACGCTGTTGCAAGACAAGTTGCAGAGAAAACTTATTCCGTGTAATCGCGCTTTAAAATCGTACTCTTACTTGATGAAAATTCAAACTGAAGAAGTGCTTTAGGGGAATTTAAATTTTGTTCTTACATGGCATAAGAGTATGTTTTGTCTTGAATAGCTCCAATAAAAAGTACAATCAAACATAAACCAGTTAGAGATATTTTGGGGAGCAAAAATTATTTCTCGTAGTGGCGTTGCTGAATCTTCACCAATAAAACCAATTAGATGTACGAGATACAAGAGATATAAATAAATAAATAAATAAATAAATAAATAAGTGAGTGAGTGAGTGAGTAAGTAAATAAATAAATAAATGAGTGAGTGAGTGAGTGAGTGAGTGAGTGAGTGAGTTAGTGAGTGAGTGAGTGAGTGAGTGAGTGAGTAAATAAATAAAACGATATTGGAGGGTCGACGTTTATAGGCGTCACCGTGCTAAGTACAAATTTAAAAAAATAACTCCTTTTGGTGAGATTCACTATCTCGAATTTCATGCACGTTTAAAGTGCACCTTGAAGTGTGTGACAAGAAAGACCACAAGGCCTTCAAAATATTAGGTGAGGATGCGTAGGTATGGCCGTGCACGGTAAGGCCCAACCTCGGCCATCTTTTCCACTTTTACATTCACAAGACCATAGACAAATCGAAACTTATATGCTCCATGATAAGGAATTCTTCTTACCTGTCCATTTTCTTGGGATGCTTGTTGGCTAAACATTGTTCACTCGCTGCAAATTCCATAGTTTTCTCCCCACAATGCATAACAATAGTATGATTGTCATTTTTATAAGCTAGTACAGCCAGTCTACTCCAAATCTCAAGTTCAACTAAACGATCACTCCACGTACTTGTCTCTACCATTTTCACAATCTGTAACGAAAATTGGTAAACGGGGTCAAATCAATGCAAATTCACCGAAAATTGTTCTAAAACCCTTAACAATCCACGAAGAGAAGTAGAATAGCCAACAAACGCTCAGAATATTTTTTAGTACATATTAACACACGTTATACCTGGCAACCAGGCCATTATAGATAAAAATGTTTCGCTAGGAGCAAATTTCGTTGAATTTCATATTGTATTTGGCGATTCTATCCCACACACAAAAAAGCAGTGACGTCATAGTGAAATTGGGCAATTGCAATGAAACATTTTACCTCGGGTAAAGTTGGACATGGTTGCAATTCTGGCAAACCATTTCCCTGTAGAGAAATCATCTCAACTGCACATAAGGCTTTCGACATCGGCCCTTGACTGTGAGGATTCTGCAAGCAATAATACATTATTATATCGAGTCCTTTCTCTTGCATGACTTCTTTTATGAAGCTAGTGTAGAAACCCGGTTATCAGCACCGCAACACACTGACAATTCCCCCAGATTATGGATTTTCATCTTGGATCGCAAGGCACTCCAGGTAGGGAATAAAGCTTTGTTGCAGTAATGAAGTAGATTGATATTGTAAAACAGCCCACCACAAGACAATACAACAAAAGATATATATATTTCCCGTCATCTTTGTCTCGTTTTGCTCCCTGGCAAGATGGCCGCAGTATCGTCGAATGAGTCCATTTGGAGGCATGGCACTCATGTAATAACAATTCATTTATGATTCTAAGCTGTAGTACAGCTGCTTATGAAATTTCAGTAACAGTTTAGTAAACAACAAGGCTTTCTTTAAATAGCCGAATTTTAATTCCTGACACTTAAAAATAGTGTAAAAAGCCTACCACTTTTATAATAGCAGATTAAGTTGACTATAATTTTTGGAACGTCTTTTAAAACGTTTTAGTAAAAATACCAAGGTGATTATTGAAAATCTCGCACGCTTATTGGTCGAGAAACTCACACTACCACACGATTATCACGATGAGCGAAAATCCAAAATTGCGGCCAACCGCTTTGTTGCTGTTGCCGGAAAAAGATGTCTTTTATCTTCTTTATTTTTTGAAAGAATCACCTGTGTATTTATTCTAAAACAATTATTTGCCTCAGCCTCAGCGAATATTGGAGAATATCATATACCAAGTGTCAAAGTTCAATTTTCCTCAATTTCTATTGGTCGAGATTGTGTTACGTGAACGTGAAGAAATTCGACTGTTTCCTGGCGACCATTCTGGGAGAGGAATACTGTTATGGACCAGAAACAACAAAACCGGAAGCCACGTAATTGAAAAATATATAAAAACCGGAAACCAGAAAGCAACACATTTGAGCGGGCGTTTGCAAAATTCATTTACACATTTTCTTTTACGAAACATCAGATTAAACATGGAGTCTTCCCGATTTTTTTGCTCTCTTTGACAATAAATGTGAAAATAAAGCACTCATTTACTGGGACATCGGGAAAGTAGTATGTTTTGTGTTCTCTCGGCTTCGCCTCGTGAAACACCAGCGGTCTCGGGACCACAAAACATACTGTTTCCCTCGGTCCCAGTAAATAAGTGTTAAATATTTACTTGGCCGTCTCGGTAAATATTTCCCGATATTCACTTGGCCTTCGGCGAATAATTGTTAATAGAGCGTTTTAAAATAAGATGGTTGTTGATCAACTCTTATCCTACCTCATCATCATGGCCAAGATTCTTAGGGATTGGTTGGTTCAATAACTGCTTACAAAAGACCCAGCTCTTGATCAGAGGGTGTCTTAACGCAATCGGGACCAAGTTTTTTGGATCGTTGCCGTTTGTTAAAGTCATCATAAACTCCAACAGCTATGAGTTACAGGAAACAGAATAAAGACGAAACTATTAAACTTGATAGCGCTATCCGACAGACAAATCTCATCCAGTGGATAAATGTATTGGATAACAGCATCGACTTATCTACTGGATAAGGATTTATCCGCTATCCAGGTTTCTTACAACCGGGCCCAGGGCTTACAATAACAGCAGGACATCGGACAATGCCCGTCCAGAATAGTCTCCTTCACAGTTCGCTGCGCCATCTTGAAAGGTAGCCGTGCCTTTGCATCGAAGCGAGACGAACGGTGAGCTTGCAGTGATAGAGTCATGTGAATGATTATCCAAGGTGTTAAGAACAGATCACTGAAAGCTCACCGTTCGTCTCGCTTTGATTCAAACGGCACGGTCATCTTTGAAGATGGCGCGGGGAACCATGAAGGGGACTATTGGGACTTATCCAGTCAAATCTTTAACTTACCGGTCATTTTGACCAGTAACGTTGAGCCAGAAACCTGGTATGACTGACCCAAAACTAATTCGGTCGGTCAATCATGATCGACCGGCCGATATTTTAAGCCCTGAATAACCTATCTTCTCCAAAACATAAGACGTAATGTATTATGTTAGTTGATACTTACATCAATAGCTTTCTTAAGATCTCCAGTCCCTTCAGGGTCAACAGTAACAGTCGGAACGTTTGTCTTAGAAGGTGCGCCTTTCGTTCCTTTTCCACTCTGTCTGCCCTTAGCTGGCTTCTCAGGTTGTTGCTTGTCTGTCTTCTCTTTGCCTTTAGTATCAGACTGTGTAGGGAATGCTGGGATCCACGGCTGCATTAGACCCTGCGCAATAGCATTACTTAACCTACACATCAATTCTGTTTCACTGCATGGAGAAATAAAGAAAACAAATGAGCTTCTTCAATTTATTTGTGATTGTACAACAACCAGTACACAGCAATTTCAAAACAGGTTGTTGCATGTTGCATTTCACGCCCGAACTACACTATGGGTGACGTCATACAATCACCGAAAGGTCACAACAATACTCCAACAACAGAACATTTTCCTAAACTCTGCATTTTTTGTCGGCAAAATGTCTTGGGTGCTGCTATAGTAACTAAATCAGATGAAAGGCTAAGTGCGAGTCCATGAATAGGTTTAAAAGTTAAAATGAGAAGTTTAAAACGAATTCTAAATCTCAATGGCAACCAGCGGAGATCAGAAAAGAAGCAGTATATGTCAAAAACGGGGAGTCAAAGATACTAAGCGTGCGGCAGCATTCTGAATGCGTTGCAATTATAAGCAATTTATTTGTTACACCATATAATGTAGTGTGTCAAAGTTCTACTCAACGTGTGTATTTTCTGTGCTAAATGTATACCTACCCAGCATGGCCTGTAGCTTTCATCGCCTCCAATACTGGTGTATAGATAGGAACGATTTCTTTGAATCGTCCTTGGGTAAGAATATGGTTAGTGTAATTCCAAAGGTACACAGCCGAGTTACAAATGAGCCAAGGTTCGTTCAATTCTACACCCAACTCTGCTGCACGCTGAAAAGAGTAGATGGCTTCTGCTGATAATGATTCGATCCATTTGCTGCCGTGCAAGAAGAGAGATAAAAAATAGAATGTAAATGTTGCACAGACCAACCAATGAATGAAACAAAATAAAAAGGCACCCAATGAAATGGATATCTTATACTCATTAATTATTCATGAGCTCATCCACCAACCAGAGTTTCTTATTTAATAATAATAATAATAATAATAATAATAATAATAATAATAGGGTGCTTATATAGCGCATTTTTCAATGTCTCAATGCGCTTTACATTGCAGTGGAGGACTTTACGGGCTGCATATCAAGGCGCTATTAGCAGCCGTGCAGCTTACAAACATGAGTGCTTTATTAGTACGTTAGTGTATCCAAATTGGAATAGGCTGTTGAACCGGGAGACAATCCCCTACTCTTACACGAATAATTCAACAGGTTCTTTTATGTCCCCCATTTACTGTAGGTTAGGAAGGGTTGGGAGACAGGGCCTACGGGTCTAACCATTTGCAGGTGTAATTACAAAGGCAGCACCTTCTCCTCAGTTATTTTAAGACCCTGAGTGTTGGTCCGGCCGAGGCTTGAACCACGACCTCCCGCACAACAGACCGACGCTCTTACCAACTGAACTAACCGGGTGGCGGTTTTTGTACCACGTGCAGTAATTTGAAACCCCCACCAAATACGACCGCACCCATTTCAAAATTATAGTACTTTGAAATACTTCAAAGTCCTACTACTCGGACTTGGAAATATTTCAAAGTACTAGAACTTTGAAATAAAAACAAAAACGGTATAAGATGTCGTGTCAAATACTCGTCACTGTATTCTATTGGGGTTTCAAAATCCGAGTATTTGAAACATTGCTTCATTTTAAGATTAAGAAACGAATGGAGCAAACAAAGGCGCGTCCTATCTTTCTACGCATGACTGAATGCATGCACTCATCGTGATGACGTCATTCAACTGTTTTGACGATAAAATATAAAAGGATATAACTAGCTAAAACTAGTGTGAGCTGCGTCGGTGTTTCTAATGAAACAGTAATGATGAAAAGGTAAATTATACACCGTGAAAAGATGAAAAAACTTACTGACGTTTCGGACGCTAGTCCTTCGTCGGAGTAAAAGAGAAAGAAGTGGTAGAAAGGAGTGTATATATGATAGAATAAGACAAAAGAAACCAATGAGAGCAAGGTAGGCAAGGAAACAAAAACAAACAATCAAAAGACAAAAGGAAAGGTTAGTTGAAAATAAAGCGTTCATTAATCCCGTTGGGACTAAGAGTGCCCAATAGGTGAATAAGCCGCATTTCTTTGGTCTTGCGACAATCATTGTTGCCGTTAAGCAAAGAAAGACCGAAAACAATGAAGTCAGAAAGAGAATGATTAGCTAGATTAAAATGGCGAGAAACTGGTTTGGTGGGATCGTTATTGCGAATATCATAAAGATGATTGCAAATGCGATCACCAAGACGGCGGCCAGTCTCACCCACATATAAAAGATTACAGCGGGTACACTTAATACAGTATACAACATTAGAAGTGGTACAAACAAAATGGTCAGTGATTTTAACAGTAGATTTAGGACCGACAACAGAAGTGTGAGAGGCTATGTGAGGACAAGTATAACAACGTTTACGAGAACAGCGAAAAGTACCAGGTTCTTTGTTAGAGGGAAGAACTCCCTTGACCAAGAAAGAACGGAGATTACGATCACGTTTATAGGAAAAGAGAGGGCGGTCATTGAAAATAGCAGAAGTGCGGGTATCAGAGTTAAGCAGAGAAAAGTTGCGGTTAACAATAGGCTTAATGGAAATGTTAATAGGATGATACGTAAGAGTGAAAGGAATGCGGTCATTAGAGGGACGAGTGTGAGATGTGAGAGCGGTGGTACGATCAATAGTAGAAACTTTACGAATAGCGCGATCAATAACATGAGCAGGATAATTACGCTTAAGGAAGAAGGAACGCATCTCAGAACATTTAACAGAAAAATCAAGATTATCACTACACAGACGACGAAGACGAAGAAATTGCGAGAACGGAATAGCGTTAAGAGTGTGCTTAGGATGAGAAGACGAGTAGAGTAAATAAGAATGGGAGTCAGTAGGTTTGTAATGGACACTAGTGCTAAGACGGTCGTCATTAACACTAAGCAAGATGTCAAGGAAAGTGACTGATGTTTCACTAACCTCCCACGTAAAGTCTAAGGCAGGGTGAAAAGAGTTAACAAAAGAGATGAAAGAATCTAAGTCATTACGCGAACAAGAAGTAGCACCAATACAATCATCAATATACCGTCCAAAAAACTCAGGTTTAGGTCCAGTATATTGTTGAAAAACAAGGTTTTCGATATAACCAACAAACAAATTAGCATAACTAGGGCCCATCTTAGTACCCATAGCAACACCGTTTACTTGCCGATAAAACCGATCACCGAAAGAAAAACAATTAAGAGTAAGAACAAGTTCAGCTAAGCGTAACAAAGTGGGAGTGCTGGGCTCGAGGACAGGACGAAGATCGAAAAAATGCTGAAGAGCACGAAGGCCATCATCATTAGGAATAACAGTATACAAAGATTTGACATCCATAGTAAACAAAAGCTTAGAAGAGTTGTCATACTTGTTATACTTGTTATACGTTGTTATACTTGTCCTCACATAGCCTCTCACACTTCTGTTGTCGGTCCTAAATCTACTGTTAAAATCACTGACCATTTTGTTCGTACCACTTCTAATGTTGTATACTGTATTAAGTGTACCCGCTGTAATCTTTTATATGTGGGTGAGACTGGCCGCCGTCTTGGTGATCGCATTTGCAATCATCTTTATGATATTCGCAATAACGATCCCACCAAACCAGTTTCTCGCCATTTTAATCTAGCTAATCATTCTCTTTCTGACTTCATTGTTTTCGGTCTTTCTTTGCTTAACGGCAACAATGATTGTCGCAAGACCAAAGAAATGCGGCTTATTCACCTATTGGGCACTCTTAGTCCCAACGGGATTAATGAACGCTTTATTTTCAACTAACCTTTCCTTTTGTCTTTTGATTGTTTGTTTTTGTTTCCTTGCCTACCTTGCTCTCATTGGTTTCTTTTGTCTTATTCTATCATATATACACTCCTTTCTACCACTTCTTTCTCTTTTACTCCGACGAAGGACTAGCGTCCGAAACGTCAGTAAGTTTTTTCATCTTTTCACGGTGTATAATTTACCTTTTCATCATTACTGATAAAATATAAAGAAAATAAGGCCCCGTCAACACGCATCGGAATGTTTTTTAACACAGATTTTTTTCTAAGCGGATTGGCCTTCCGTCCACACGTATCCAGTGAATAGGCCACTTGAAAACACAACTTTTCGAAAACGAATACGTGACGTGTGGACGTACAAAGACAATCCGAAAAAACTACGTGTGCACGAGAATTTTATTGGAAACAGAATTCTAAAGAAACAATCAGTTTTCGAAAATATCCAGATACGTGAAATGGAACCTAGACTTTTTACTTCTTCAAACTCTCATAGCTCTAAGACAAATGCGCTTTAAACAAATGATTGGGTCTTATCGATAAAATATAGTTCGTATCTAAATTTGAATAGAAGCGAAATCGCTCTTTTCTAGGTTTATTCTGGAGTCAAATTCAACCCAATACTGTCTTATCTATATACACACAATAACAAGAAGCCTTCAGCGCGTCCACTCAACAAATCATAGTTAATAGGTTGCTATCAATAGACGTCACTTCCGGTAATAGCTCTTTTTTGATGGCTTGTAGAATCCTGGAGGTTGTTTTGATCTCTTGTTTTCTGGTTTGATGTCGTGAAAATAGTCAAATACAAGAGTTTGAGGACTTATTTTGATATGGTTTGACTTATCATCCGCTAGTTGCCTCCCAGTCAACTCCAAAAAGTCACGTGATTGATAGTAAGCAATAGAGGGGAATGGTTAGGAAACCCTGATTCAATAATTACTATGCTTTACAAGAAAGTGCATTTTACCTACAAATATTGTACACTTGAATAACATATTACAGCTAAACACAGCTAAACCAGGACCCCAGTGTTTTAACTGTGCAAAACTTTAAAAAATCTGATCTGACGAGAGGCGGATAAAATGTTATTGGGGGTAAATGATACATAAAGACAGTGGGATATATTCAAGGCCACACTCAGCAGTACACAAATGATCCTTACCAATATGTCACCCATTCAGGTTGCTCTTGAACGTTCAGCTGTTGATCATCGTAACGTTTGGGTCGTAATTTAACTGTTTCTTCAGGAGGTACAGGAAAATCTCCAAGCTGAACTTCTTCTTTTCTTAAAAGATGTACTAATCCCTGATAAAAAAAAGTTTAAGATTTCATTTACCTTTTATATCAAGCGAATTTTTCACGAAAAAAGGTTGTTTACTAGTATTGAATAATATGTACTTATAGTCCTTATTCGTGGTGTGACAATGTTTTCCCAATTCAACGTGACAAACCTCTGTGGGAATGAAGAGCTATTGGTTTGCAATTCGTCGGGATATCATCGTTATTCCCTTTCGTATCCTTTGGGATACTCATGAATTTTTCAAGAGTAAAAACAAAAGAAAATGAATCCTCTGGAGGTTCGTCACGCTGAATTGGGAAAACATTGTCACACCACGAATAAGGTCTATTGACTGAGTGGGAGCGCCGTACGGGAAAATATTTGGCTCGAGGACCTAGTACGTACGTACGGACCTAGCGCAGCGAGAAGAAAAATAGTAAAATAAAAGAAAATCGCTGGTTTCGAGCAGGGCCGTAAGAATCCGTACGGCCTTGCTCATGCCATTTTCCCAAAGGCTTTTTTAAGAGCGCGCGCCTGGGCAGATACGGGTCATATGATAAAATAGTTTATACGTTTCACAGAACATCGTTTATAGAGAAAAATGCCGTTTTAGACGAGGCCATGTAGGCTTCCTAAAATTTATTTCTCTACTCGTTTTTTCTCTCTCCTAAAATCTAAGTGTTATTAATATGAAAATGGTTTTGGAGCCACAATTATTTGTAACTGTTACAGACAATTTCCAGCACCTTGTTGAGTAAATAGATTAGTTTAGCAGCGCAATGTAGCGAACCATATGCTTCAATTGGTTTTATTGGTCTCAGTTCATAAAAATGTTTGACTGAAGGCATTAAGGAAATAAGTTCCGACTGCAACTGTTTTCTGCTTAGCCGATACGATAAATTATTATATGACCGTGAATCCTAGAGCCTGGACACTAGCAAATCGAGCAATCTGATTGGATAGATCGCATCGCGGACTGGTCTAGATTCTCCGGTATTAACCGGTCAGATCGCATATTAATCTTAGGCAAATGAAATTTGTTCTTTTCAATGAAAAGTGGTCATATAATAAAACTCTTATCAACCGAGCTTGGTCGGTCTGTACGGGATAATCTTGACCTCAGTCGGCTCGGTCTGTACATCCCGACCTCGGTCAAGATTATCCCGTACAGACCTCCCATTCGGTTAATAAGATCTAAATAATAATAATAATAAGTTTTATTACTTATATAGCGCAAAATTCATTAAAATATATGATCTAATGCGCAATACAATAACGAAAAAAGCAACCACAAAGGCTCTGGAAATGAGAATATGTGTACATACTGACCTCTGCATAGATAAAATGTACTTCTGCCAGATTCCTTATGATATCTTGCTCTTTCTTGAATGGTGTCATGCCTTCAGGATGTAGTAACTTCATCCCTGTGGGGTCGAGCTTGTTTGAATCGCCAGAAACACGTTTTTCCGGTGCAGGAGACTTGGTTGCCCCGACAACGGACCGGTCTTCAGCTACATCGGAGTCAGACTGTATGTTACTTCTTCCGCTAGCTCCTCGTTTTGACCAACGCCCGTTGTCATAAAGCAAGCAGAATCGAGCAGCAACCCTCGTCACATCCCATACGTGTTGTTTACGTGCCGTTTTGGCAAGATCCACCCAAATACGAACTCTGTAATAAATACAATATGTCCATACGTCTGTATAAATTACGTCCTTATCACCAGTATTACTTCACAAAGCAATATGACCAGTTATAAGGTGAGCCTTAAAGTTATTCACACGCATGTTACGGGACCAATTTTAGCCAGGGAAACTGAGTTTTGCGATGTTATAGGTGCGCAATAGTCCTCCTTAGCTCTTGCGTAATGTTTTCCCATTTCAAACCACGTGTCATTTCCTAGAGTATCATTTCTTTGTTTAACTCTTGCGCTCGGTTTCGCACGAGAAGGCACATGAATATTGATACAACTCAAACAAAGAATCTTATTCTTAAGGGAATGACACGTGGTCTGAAATGGGTAAACATTACGCCCGAGCCGAGGTCTATTGCATCCAGGTTTTTATGACAACTTGGCGCACTCTCAAAGGGGAAAGTGTTCGAGTCTGGGCAGATGTTGTGATTGAGAAGAACAAGAGCAAAAGCCTGTTAAGCGAATAGACACAGGCAATACCCAAATCATAGTTAATAGAGGGGAATGGTTATGAAACCTATTGTTATATGTCTTTGTTCACTTTTTTCAAGCGTGACCATGCACAATCCTTTGTTTTACTATTGTTTTACCATTGTTGGCAATGGCTGAGTGAACAGACCAAAATCTTTCTTTTGGCTGCTAGTTCAAAATACTTAAAGATTTATAAGAGATATTTGAATATTCCTTACAATAATCCCATAGACAAAGTTTATGTTTACTCATTTTGCAATTTTGGACGAGCATAAATCAAACATTGTGCAGGGTCAAGACTGGTTCAAAATCAAAAGCGAACAAAGACCTGATAACAATAGGTTTCCTAACCATTCCCCTCTATTAACTATGCCCAAATACACAATGTTAATGACAGGCAGCTGCCCTCGTGACATTCTACCGACCACTTACTACACATTGGTTTATTGATAAAACACAAAGTATTTAATCGAGGTTGCGAGTTACAAATGTAGAAATCTCTTTGAAATGACCTCGCAACCTCGTTTAAAAGTGTTGTTTGACCCGCCATTGAACATACCAATGTGTGAAAAGTGCTCAATACGTGTTTGGAAGTGCCACATTGCCACGTGCATTCACCTTTCTTGGTCATTTTCATTGCCCAGTCTCTTCAGATGTCCATCTGCTTTACTAACAGCCTTCTGATACTGCGAGGCTCTGCCAGCTAGTTTGCTGAGTAGGGTGGGAGGGCCCTTAGTAGAGGATGGATCTTTAGTGTCGCTTTCACTATCAAGGACCTGCACGAATGCATCAGGTGATAGGGCTTCTCCTGCTTTGACTAACGAAGCTCTCTTCATTCGGACAGTACTGGAATCGTCACTGGAACGAGCCTAAATAGAAATAGGCAAAATTTATTATTACTTCAATTAATTTTTTTGAAATGGAAAAAAATATTAGCAAGGCTGAGGCTTGAAATCGCATTTGATATGAAGAAAGAGTGACTTCAAATAATGTAAGATAAAAAAAAGAAAAAAAATGAATGGATTGTCAAGTTCATTAAGTAACAGTATCTCCATCAGCCTATATACGTGAAACAAATTCCATGGCCACAGAGGCCACTTTTCATTATTTTCACCGTCTACAAGGGCGGATCCAGCCAAACTTTTAGGGGGGGGGGGGACTAATTGAGTTCCTTCCTTCAACACAACGGAAAACAATAAAAAAAGCATCTAATCCTTCAGGGTTTTTTTTTCTGCTGAAGAAGGGCTTCAGCCCCCTTTGCCCTCCCCCCCCCCCCCCCCCTTGATACGCCCTTGGTCTATGATTGCGATAAAAAGAAGGAAAAGAAAAGAAGACGACTGGTAACCAGGGTACGAAATAAAAGCTTATCCTTGCAATTTATAGACAATTCTTTATAATGAAGGTGATTCAACTTTAGACAGTAGGTCATTAATTAGATCTTATTAACCGAGTGGGAGGTCTGTACGGGATAATCTTGACCGAGGTCGGAATGTACAGACCGAGCCGACCGAGGTCAAGATTATCCCGTACAGACCAACCAAGCTCGGTTGATAAGAGTTTTATTATTTGACCACTTTTCATTGAAAAGGACAAATTTCATTTGCCGTAAGATTAATATGCGATCTGACCGGTTAATACCGGAGAATCTTGACCAGTCCGCGATGCGATCTATCCAATCAGATTGCTCTATTTGCTAGTGTCCAGGCTCTAAGATTCACGGTCATATAATAAATATACAAAATAACCAATGGGCCCAGTATCGAGCTCTGAGGGACTCCTTGTGGGAATGATAAAAAGGTCAATTATACACCGTGAAAAGCTGAAAAAACAAAGTGAGGATGCTGGCTATTGGTGTACACGACGTCTCCACTGTGCAAAGGCCTTGGCCTTTAAAGTTTTATGACAATATCTGTCTCTTTTGGCATTGACGTTTCATTTTGTTTTTACTCCGACGAAGGACTAGCGTCCGAAACGTCAGTTTTTTTACCTTTTCATGGTGTATAATTTAATCTTTTATCATTACTGTTTCGTTAGAAACACCGACGTAGCTCACACTAGTTTTTAGCTAGTTATCTCTTCTTATGGGTGTACGATAAAGTCCCCAAATGCTTAGATTAAAATTCGTCTGATCGAAAACTTAAGAATTACTATACCTGCTCTATAATCATTGCTGCCAAGTCCTCTGGTCGTTCTGGTGTCTGATATAATGTGGATCTTAATTTAAGCCTTTTCAGTGCTGTATTCAACCTATCTCTATACTGACTAGAATCGTCCATATCGAGAGCTTTTTGTAAATGTGTTAAAGCATATTCTAACTGGTCCTCATCCTCCTCACATTTGGCTAACTCCATGTGGACTTGACATCGTAATAGCACCAGAAGACTATGAACAAAAACACATTAAAAGACCGTTCTTCTAAAGGTTGTGTGCGCATTCAAAGTTAAGGAACTTGACGGACCCTACTTCGCAGCCGTTCTTAGGGTCGTCACGCAAGATTGCGTGACAAACGAAAGAACGGCTGCGAAGGAGGCTAGTATTATCTTGAATTGCTACGAAAAAAATTTCGATAAGAATTTATAAAATCGATTATTCTCCTCTTTAAATATAAAACTGTCTTCTCAATTTTACTGAGTTGGCATTTTTCAGTTTTGTGGCTCGTCAAGTTGGATGCGCACGCAACCTTGAGAAGACGCTCTATATGAAGGTAAAATTGTGACACGAGATTTGAAACAACAAACTTGGTCAACTGATCCCAAAGCTTGAGATAACTATTCATCAAAATAAGCAACAGAAAAAGATGGCACAACGGCGATGCAAATAAACAATGTCTGTGATAATCTCATTTTCTACTTTCACATCCCCATAATACTTTGCGTTTTGGGGGTAACCAGAGGGTAAAACCCACTTATTTTGCTGAAGGCTGATCAGACAATGTTGAAAATACCTTGTTTGGTATCCAAAAATATAATAAGGTAAAAAAACAGAAAAAGATAGAAGCTTGAAGACGTTTAAGGTGAATATTTAAAAAATTCAAAACTCTTGATGATCTGTACACCCAAAAATACTTGGTGTAAACTGATAATCAGTATGTACAGATAAAAGCAGTTCACTTAAGAAACCTTTCATTTTGGGACAGTTTTTTGGTTAACCCAAAAAAACGTAAGACACTATGGGGATTTGAAAGTAAAGAATATCTTTTAAGCTACATTGACAATTGAATGCGACTCAGGTTACTGAAGTTATCACATTCAAGGTGGAGCAAGGTGAGCCAAACAGACCCTCCAATTGCCCCTACTCAACTAGATTTAAATGCGTCATTTAACGAATAGACATCAGCTTTATGTGTCTGTTCTCTTATTGACGATAAGAGGAGGAAAGACATAAAAATCTGATGTTTATTTGTTTGTTTTTTTACGATAACAAAAACGATAAAAAGTCTCATTTTCAGCGATCAAAACGACCAACGGAAAGAACGTGCGTTCGTTGACGTCAGCTCTATTTGTCTGTCCTCTTATTGATGATAAAAATAACCAATCAGCGCGCGAGAAATTCGTAATTTATCGTAAAAATTAGGTTTGACATAGTATGCTTTTGTATAGGATTGATGATGATTACGAGGACTATGATGCTAGAAACAAGTACAGTATTCTGATACTCACCTATCAATATCCTCCAGCAATTGTGCAACTAAGGTTAATGGCTTGCGCACGTGGTGTCTCAAGTTCGGCTGTAGCAATGGCAGTGACAAATTCCATAATGTGACACAACCAGCCTAAATAATCCAGAAAAATCCTCTAACTACTAGAATGTTAAGACAAAAGTCCTAGACTTTCTCAAATCTAAAGCCCTCTTTGCGCTCCACCATTGATTAGCGAGTGCAAGCTGGTGAAAGTTTACAGATGGCTGGTCCTTGCCTTATACTGGATAACCTTTCTCCTAGATAGAGAACTTATTGAAAAAATAACTCCACTTCTTCTCAGTGTTTTTTCCCCCCGCTGACTCCAAAAAAAACAGGAACAACAACAGTAACAACAGCTTGTACAGCTTCTTAACAATGCTTTTTTCATACCTGAATTACATTTGGATTTCCAAGCCTTGAAGCTGTGATCAGATACTGTTCCAGTTTCTTGATTGCCTGCAGTCTTGTCTGAGAAATTAGAATGGTCTTATTTTTGAAAGATGTCATAAAAGTTACGAGGCAAGAGAGCATAATTAAGAGAGGAAAACGTCTTGATAACGCGCACGCCATGTAAATTCCCGGAGGGGCTATTTTTATCAACAGGATAAGGTTTAAATTATGACTCATCGTACTCCCGTGCGTCACCAATTTGCGCAGTTATGCGGGCGTGCGCTCAGTTCCGTTTCCGTTGGCAACGAAAAGGGGAGCAAACAAAATGGATAATTTTTGAATTCTCCCCCCCCCCCCCGGGCTGTGCCCCTGACTGGCCAGCATCACACAAGAATAAACGGTTTTCTCAAGGTTGCATGCCCATCCAACTTGACGAGCCACAAAACTAAAAAACGCAAATTCAGTAAAATTGAGAAGATGGATTTCTTTTTAAAGAGGAGAATAATCAATTTAATTTATTAATTCTTATCGTTAAAAAAATTCATAGAAACGTATATTATTATTCGTGTTCTGGTATTGTGGCCCGTCAAGTCCCTTAATTTGGATACGCACGCAACCTTTAGAAAACGGTTAATTGACACGGCAGTAAAATTAACGAACTGAGGAATGGTGGCCATATACCTCAACTACAATTTGCTGTAGTTTTCTTTCTTATTTCCAAGAGATTTCACCATCAAATCAAACTTCATAAACTCTACTTCAAATGACGTAGCCTTATCCTGCAAGAATAATCAGGATTATTAGAATTCCTAAAATGACCACTTTTGTGGAAGTGACAACACTACAAATATTAATAAGAACTTTAGTTTTGAGTACAACATTCAAACATTTTCTACATAATCTACACAATGGGAAAGAAGTTAGGACGAGATGCCTTGTAAATGTTACAAGATATAACTAGCTAAAAGTTTCTAATGAAACAGTAATGATATAAAGGTAAATTATACACCGTGAAAAAGATGAAAAAAAGATGAAAAAACTTACTGACGTTTCGGACGCTAGTCCTTCGTCGGAGTAAAAGAGAAAGAGGTGGTAGAAAGAAGTGTTTATAAGATACAATAAGACAAAAGAAACCAATGAGAAAGGATAGGCAAGGAAACAAAAACAAACAATTAAAAGACAAAAGAAAAGGTTAGTTGAAAGTAAAGCGTTCATGAATCCCGTTGGACTAAGAGTGCCCATTAGGTGAATAAGCCGCATTTCTTTGGTCTTGCGACAATCATTGTTGCCGTTAATCAAAGAAAGACCAAAAACAATGAAGTCAGAAAGAGAATGATTAGCTAGATTAAAATGGCGGGAAACTGGTTTGGTGGGATCGTTATTGCGAATATCATAAAGATGATTGCAAATGCGATCACCAAGACGGCGGCCAGTCTTGTAAAAGTTAGTTCAACAAGTGATATGTCTTGCGATGCCATACTGTGTTGTGTATATACTGTATGATGTACTAATAACATATTAATCTTAATTATTATGATTAATAATTATAGATCATTGTACCTGCATCCTGAATATACTGGATCACTCAGGTTTAAAGATACAGTATTTCACCTTACCTTTATGCATGTAGGTCCTTTTAAGATTTCCAAA
This sequence comes from Actinia equina, assembly GCA_011057435.1. NCBI lineage: Eukaryota > Metazoa > Cnidaria > Anthozoa > Actiniaria > Actiniidae > Actinia > Actinia equina. Next base: position 44,144 of record WHPX01000046.1, read on the forward strand.
CAATCTGCTGCAAGTTCGTGGCAATCATTTTCTAGGCAAAGCCTTGTTAGATCAATCAGAAGAGGCACCCTAGAATACAGAAATTCAATCCTCAATGTAATTAAATGGACAAACTTACCAAATAAAATAATATTATATTTTTCTGCCTGTAGTTTTCAAACAATTGATTCTATTATCTTATAGTCTACTTTCTTGAGTGATCAACTGACAAGTGGATGTTCAACTAGTTTCTTGAGTGATTAACTGACAAATGGATGTTCAACTAGTTTCTTGAGTGATCAACTGACAAATGGATGTTCAACTAGTTTCTTGAGTGATCAACTGACAAGTGGATGTTCAACTAGTTTCTTGAGTGATCAACTGACAAGTGGAAATTCAACTAGTTTCTTGAGTGATCAACTGACAAGTGGAAATTCAACTAGTTTCTTGAGTGATCAACTGACAAGTGGAAATTCAACTAGTTTCTTGAGTGATCAACTGACAAGTGGATGTTCAACTAGTTTCTTGAGTGATCAACTGACAAGTGGATGTTCAACTAGTTTCTTGAGTGATCAACTGACAAGTGGAAATTCAACTAGTTTCTTGAGTGATCAACTGACAAGTGGATGTTCAACTACTTTCTTGAGTGATCAACTGACAAGTGGATGTTCAACTAGTTTCTTGAGTGATCAACTGACAAGTGGATGTTCAACTACTTTCTTGAGTGATCTACTGACAAATGGAAATTCAACTAGTTTCTTGAGTGATCTACTGACAAATGGATGTTCAACTAGTTTCTTGAGTGATCTACTGACAAGTGGATGTTCAACTACTTTCTTGAGTGATCAACTGACAAATGGATGTTCAACTAGTTTCTTGAGTGATCTACTGACAAATGGATGTTCAACTAGTTTCTTGAGTGATCTACTGACAAGTGGATGTTCAACTAGTTTCTTGAGTGATCAACTGACAAGTGGAAATTCAACTAGTTTCTTGAGTGATCAACTGACAAATGGATGTTCAACTAGTTTCTTGAGTGATCAACTGACAAGTGGATGTTCAACTAGTTTCTTGAGTGATCAACTGACAAGTGGATGTTCAACTAGTTTCTTGAGTGATCTACTGACAAGTGGATGTTCAACTAGTTTCTTGAGTGATCAACTGACAAATGGAAATTCAACTAGTTTCTTGAGTGATCAACTGACAAATGGATGTTCAACTAGTTTCTTGAGTGATCAACTGACAAGTGGATGTTCAACTAGTTTCTTGAGTGATCAACTGACAAGTGGATGTTCAACTAGTTTCTTGAGTGATCTACTGACAAGTGGATGTTCAACTAGTTTCTTGAGTGATCAACTGACAAATGGAAATTCAACTAGTTTCTTGAGTGATCAACTGACAAATGGATGTTCAACTAGTTTCTTGAGTGATCAACTGACAAGTGGATGTTCAACTAGTTTCTTGAGTGATCTACTGACAAGTGGATGTTCAACTAGTTTCTTGAGTGATCAACTGACAAATGGAAATTCAACTAGTTTCTTGAGTGATCTACTGACAAGTGGATGTTCAACCACAGACTGTTAGCCACCGTGGCAGACGTCCTGCAGGGTTTGGTTCCCCTCAGGATGTTTGCAACGGAGGCTAACAGACTGTATAGTTAAACTAAATTATCCATATCACATAATTGTGATTAGGAGTTGCTTGGGGACACCACCCATAGCATGGCAACTACCCATATCGCTTAATTTCTGTATACACCTAGTAATTGAAATAACATAGTCAGGTTCTAGAAGGTCATATGATCGAAGCTAAGACCAAAAAGGATTTTGGGTACTCAGAAGTAAGTATTATATTTGCATGTAGACATGTAAAAATGCACAGTAGAGCAAAGTGGGTCGACCTAGATTAACAACATGCCAAAGCCATGATGCATAAAATGTGCACAGGAAGGGAAAACTGCAATACGCATGAAATTAGCATAATCGTTTGTCTTCCCATGCTCCCCTTGGACTTTGATGATATAACCTTTTTTGAATCTGACAACATTTTTTCAATTAGGTGTGATAAAATGAATAAAACAGTTATTTCCATGCTCCACTTAGTAATAGAGCAATAATTAATTATTAGGAAGTGCCGAGAGCACTCAAGAGGTATGAAAAGCCAACATTAGGAGAGAGCCACAGGTTTGTTAGCATATTGCTATTTAGTGTTACCCTCAGTAAACAAAAAGTTGTTATTATTATTATTATTATTATTATTATTATTATTATTATATTATTATTATTATTATTATATTGCTTACATCACTTCCTGCATGCTTTATTACTATAAAGGAGGAAAAAGCTGTTTTGTTTGCTAATTCATGAACACATTCAACCTACTTGTCAGATACTCCATTAGCCATGGGTGAGCTGGCAAAATTGCTGACAGGAGTGACAGACATCTCAGTACTAGATCTGTCTGTATCTAATCCTCCTTTCACTATCATCTTGTAGATCTTTCCCAGCTCCTGATGGATGTCTACTTTTTCTCCTGCCTCCAACATACTAGCAATAATATTGAGATAAGGGAAAACTATCATTGATGGATGGATGGATGTGATAAATGTGATGGATGGGTGGATGGATGGACGTGATAAATGTGATGGATGGGTAGATGGATGGATGTGATAAATGTGATGGATGGATGGATGGATGGATGTGATAAATGTGATGGATGGATGGATGGATGGATGGATGTGATAAATGTGATGGATGGATGGATGGATGGATGGATGTGATAAATGTGATGGATGGATGGATGGATGGATGGATGGATGGATGGATGGATGGATGGATGGATGGATGGATGGATGGATGGATGGATGGATGGATCGATGTGATGGATGGAAGGATGAATGTGATAGACATGATGGATGGATGGATGGATGCGATACATGTGACAGATGGATGGGTGGATGGATGGATGGATGGATGGATGGATGGATGGATGGATGCGATAAATGTGATGAATGGATGGATGGATGTGATGAATGGATGGATGGATGTGATGAATGGATGGATGGATAGATGGATGCGATAAATGTGATGAATGGATGGATGGATGTGATGAATGGATGGATGGATGTGATAAATGTGATGGATGGTTGGATGGATGGATGGATGGATGGATGGATGTGATAAATGTGATGGATGGATGGATGGATGTGATGAATGGATGGATGGGTGGATGGATGGATGGATGTGACAGATGGATGGATGGATGGATGGATGGATGGATGGATGTGATAAATGTGATGGATGGGTGGATGTGATGGATGGATGAATGTGATAAATGTGATGGATGGGTGAGTGGGTGGGTGCTTGGATGGGTGGATGGATGGGTGGGTGGATGGATGGATGGATGGATGGGTGGATAAACGGATGGATTGATGGATGCTTTTGCTGACAGAAGAAAGATCCCCAACAATTCTGACAAAGATAGTGGCTAATAACTGGTTTCTTGAGAAACCATTTTCTAGCTACCCCAGAACATTTTATCAAATAACCATATATTAACTTACGATCTAAGACGCTGAATCTTGTAAAATATGTGCAACTCATTTGAAGCTTTGATTTCTTTAGAGACTTTAGAGATGTCTATCAATCTGTGCCTTATCTTAAACAAAAGGATTACAAAACATTATCATTATATGTTAAGTGTATGCTAAATTAATGTAGCATACACTTAACATATAGATCTTTACCAAGTGACAAAAACACATTTCATAAATTATCATTATATATCGATGGACACAGGATCTGGTCATCATGTCACGATGACTGCAATAGACTTCCTTGGTTCTGACGTAGTGTTGTCCCATTTCAGACCACACATCATTCCCTAGAGTATCATATTTCTTTTTTTAAGTATTGGGCTCAGCTGAATATTGATACAACTCAAACAAAGAATATTATCCTCGAGGGAATGACACATGGTCTGAAATGGGACGACATTAAGCTTTAGTGCACTAGAGCCAGGGACGTCTATTCTAATGTCAAATCATTATTAATTATTGCCACATCTGCATTAATTGGCTCTAGATAATAGAATTCTCTCTACATCTCCTCTCTCTAAATTTAGTTGGACAACCTATTGTAACTATTTGTAATTCTAGTTGTAATTTACTCTGACAAAGGACTAGCGTCCGAAACGTCAGTTTTTTAATCTTTTCATGGTGTATAATTTACCTTTTTATCATGACTGTTTCATTAGAAATACCGACGCAGCTCACACTAGTTTTTAGCTAGTTATATCTTCCTATTGTAACTTTTGTAAATTTTCCCCTACCGTAATTTACCTTTTAGGTGAAACGAAAAAATAAGTGTGTTTCCTGTTGCCCTGACTGAGTCTTATTATCTTGCCGGGTTTTTGCCCACCCTAATATATATTTTTTCATTCTCAAATGCACCACAGGGTTCCCAATAAGCTCATTTCCACTGTTGTATCAGTAATGACCTACGACCCTTATTATTTTTGTCATGCAAATTCTCCATTGGAACTAAAAGTTTCAACTGTGCAATAACAACAAAAAAGGAAACTGAAAACTTTGCTACTTAATTTCCTTTATGGATGACTTTAATTAGATATAGAAGTAGATATAAGTAGTATATAATAATAATATTCAATAGACCATTCCACATATCCTGTTACTCAACCTCAGCTTCGTCAGTGCGTAATATATCATTCTTTAGAAATTGCCTACAACCTGTGAAAATTTTAAGTATTTCAATTGTTCTTTGATGTGCAAATTCCTTTCCTTCCTGCATACTGTAGTCAAATTCTAAAGAATAATCACATGCTGATGAGGCTAACAGAATCAGTGAAATGACCTAGTATTAAGATAACTGTGAGTGGTTCTAGTTGGTTATGCTTCTACTTGCCTGCAAACCCAGGACAGTAGTGTACAGAGTAGGGACATAACTCTTGGTAAACAATAGTGTAGCATTGCTGACTTGAACTGCATCTTCTTTACGTCCAGCATCTACATGACACTCTATAAGAGCTCTGTAAGTATATATTAATTTCATTTAATATTTATATAACAAATGTACATCGCAAATTAACAGCTGCTATGTCTGTGTAATAAATATACTTTTATCAGAGGAACACTTTACCTAACTAAGCTTAGCAGACTTAAATAACTCAAATTAGAAAAAATTCTATATTTTTTGTTTTGCTTGTAATTAAAACACACAATCACATTGATTTCCTAATCAATTTGCTATTATTATCCCAACAGGCAATGTGTACTTTTCTATTTTGCAAGATTCATTAGGATCTGTGCCTTGGGTTTATTTAACTGCCATATTTGAAATTTTGTGTTGTTCTACTCCTAATTCCACATTTAATTTATGTTGATATAGCTCATATCATAGTGTGACTGATGTCATGCAACACAGTCACTGTTTTCTTAAGTGAGTATCAGATTTCATTAGTTTAGTTTGGGTTGATCTACTTGTAGTTTTACAGATAAGTCAGAGATAGTCAAGATTGACGAGATATACAAATAAAGATCAATCCAGTAAAGCAGTCCAGTCTTAGTTTGCCTAGCAAAGGCCACACATAGAGCCAAATTTCCAAAAGAAAGAGTCCCTCAATAAATATTAACCAAGTAATAATTAAATAAGACTACTTGATGATGCAACCCTACCATAGTTTGTAATGGCACTGGGCCCAAGTGTACGAAACCTGGATAACTCTATCCAATCTATAATTAATGTTATCCAGTGGAAATTTATTGGAAAACAGCATTGAGGTCCAGGCTTCCTACCCGGGGGGGAACTCCGGGAAAAAAGTGCAGGGGATGCTCGTCTAAAAAAGACCCCTAAAAGATGCCAGAAGTCTTTTAAAAAGGTGTGGCTGAATGATTATCAACCCCTAAGAGATACCACAACAAATAATATTAAATTCTACATAAAAAGCGCCTAGGATAAGCCATATCGATGCGCGCTCCTCTCCTTTTCTGACACCCTAAGATATACCAGAAAATGCTGGTTTTCAAAAATTCGCATTTAACACCCTAAAAGATACCAATCGAGATACGACGAGCATCCCCGGTACTTTTTTCCCTAGAGTCCCCCCCGGGCTTCCTACAACTGGGCTATGATGGTTAGCGACCAAACAATACATTAATAACCAACATGCATGATTTATTCCTTTACTAAAAGTACCCTAATAACAAAACTTCTTCCCTAGCTAACCCAACATTCTAGTACATACATCATCAACTGTGCTCTCCAATCATAATCTTTATCATCAATGTCATCCAGAGCCTTAACGACCTGGTGAAGACTTCTTGCCAAGTACTGACGAAAATTGGGCTTGAGGAAAGGACGACAGAATTGCCAGTACAATACTGATGCATTATATACCAGAAAGTAATACCTGAACATTAAAATTAAAATTATTATAAAACATAAAGTTTGAAGAAAAAAAATGACCATTATCGTGGGTCACTCTGGTTATGCCTTAGAATCCCTCTTTATGTATATTATGCAATTAGGGGAATAATGGTCTTTGAGTGGGGGGGGGGGGTTGGCCCAAATTAACAAATGTATAGTATAGAGATATTATGCATCAGTTCAACTAAAGCATAAGTTTAGTTACCATGCTAGAAGGTTTACAATGCACCTATGGACACCCCCTGGATCCACCCATGATGTGGTCAGTCCTATACTAATCAGTGGTGCTTATAATCAAGGATACTTATATAATAAGTATCTGGACTTATTACAATTACAGCCTTTTCAATCACACTCACCTTTTTGCAATTGAATCTGCTGCAACGAAAATAGGTTTTGTGGGTATACATCAATCAAAGTGTTTCCATAACATTCTTTGTCGAAAATACAAGTTTTCAAGAGCACATGCCTATGGAACATTGTGAAAACGCCTTGATTGCAGACGTCCATCAAAACATTATTTTGTCACAACAGAAACAATCGCTAGAAGGCAAGTGTGATTGAGAAAAGCTGAAGTCTTACCTGGGATTTTTTCTTGCAAAGTTGATTGCTTTTAGAATGTAATCAACAGCTTTGTCCAGCTGCTCCTATTGAAATTATCAAATTAAAGATTAATGCTTGTTACACAATAATCATTTACTAGCGTTTTTAAGCAAAGTATCCAAACAAGATTGATAACAATAAATAGAAAAACTCTAATATGTGCTCTGATGGTTTAGGGGCAGTCATGGGTTGTCATAGTTCACAGCGATCAAAAATTAAGACTGATACAGTTCAACATTAATTTAATTAAGTATATTGTTTCATGAATTTGAGAATATTTTAGATAGAACCATGGAAAATAGCCATTGCAGAACACAGAAAGTTTTAAAAAATGTGATCACTGTTTCAAATGAACACACCTTGCCACCCCTAATCATTAGGCTAAAATATAGCCTGCATAGAGGCACTGTGGGGAGAGGGGAGGGGAAGGGGCAGGAGATGAGAGGGAGCTAGCTAAAACATTAACTATTTCATATAACTTAATTAATATGCAGCATTATTCAAAGGATGGCATGTATCAAAATCTTTGGGACTCCATGCTACTAGACAATGATTGACTCATGTGAATATAAAGTCAAGAAATTGATAAAATCTAATATTAGTAAAAAATTAAGCTTCAATACATGGTACTGGAAATGTTTATTCAGTCAAAAACAGGTAGCTTCAGATGTTCCATTCACACAGAGCTGTACTATCCCAACAAAAATTCATATGCCTAGCCAGTTCAAATTTGGACCTGTAAAATCAAGCTCAAATTTTTGACTTCTGTGGATAAAGAAATGACTGCACATGTACGCACCTTGTCTGGATAGCTTTTCGCATGGCAAGCCATAGGAAGTAAGCTTTGCGCATGATCAGATGGGAAACCACTAATATTACATTAATCAGTTTCCAATCATAACAGAACATACTGACGGTTGCATGTAAATAGTATGCACTAGTCAAACATTGGTGGAAAACATTTGTTCACAACTAATTAAACAGAGCCTAATTTAATATAGAGAATATTCTTTAATTGGATATAACATCATTGCGGCCATGTTGGTGCCATTTAACAAAAGATTTCTCATTAGCATCCATTGTTAACGGCACCACAATTGCCGCCATGTTTTTGTCTTTTGACTCTCTTGGGAATGCTTGCAACCCATCAATAGAATAAATTGCTAAGATTTTTATGGAGAAGCTGAGATTTTGTATTGCACAGCAAGCTTATTATCTTCCAGGGCCCAGTTGTTCAAAGCCCGATTAGTGCTAATCTTGGGTTAAATCTTAATAAGACCTATAGAGTTAATCCTGAATTAGCGCTAATCCAGCTTTGAACAACCCGGCCCAGTGCATTAGAGTAAGGTTAACATTATTTTGATCTTTAAAACTCTTCTTACAAATATGACATGTTGCACAGGATGATATTTTTAGGAGTGCCATATGAATAAATGTCGTGTCGATGGTTAAGTTTTATCATGACTGGGTGATGTCAAAATCTGTTAAAAAAAGGTAGAGCTACGTTACTTACAGCTTTCTTTGGTGATGTTGGAACACTGAGCTGCGCTTGACAAAGATAAGCTCTACATAAAAACTGGTTAGATGGAGGTGTCTTCATAAAAAACATCTTGATACAGTCTTCTGCCATATCTCGTAGACCAAGCTAAAAATGTATATAGAATGTAATTACACAATAACAAGGATAAAACTGAACTCAGGTCTTTACTCAAAATCGGCAAGATGTTGTGCCAATTGCTGTCAACAAACGACACAACCCAAAAGGGTAAGCTTAACTTTGAGGTATAAATTCTTGTAATTTTAGCATTGAATGCTAGAATAATAAAAGTTCCCGTCACTAAACACTATTGAAATACTTACCTAGACACTAAGTACTTACTTTAAATGCCGTTTCAGCGCAAAGAGTGAAGAGATCTGGTGACACTGCATCGATCTTGTCGCTTGGCGACTGGCGCTCCTTCTTCAGTTTTGAATATGCTTCATTCAACGAATTAAAGTTATTTTCTTCTGAAGCAAAGTGGATAAGATTCCTTATATTGTTATCCATCATCAGATGCTTTTTTGAGCAGATCAAACCCCTAAATTACTTAAAACAGGATCTTATAGACTGGTGCTATGTTTTTCCAGAGAATTCCGCCATTTTGAATTTAGAGGTATCGCTATGGCAACGAAAAGAGCGGGAATTATGATGTTTGTAAAGCTTGTTTGTAAGGGATGCTGGTCAGATGCTGTTCGACTCAGTCGTTCAATTTTGGATATCTTGAGAATTGGGAATTACAAAATTATGCTAACTATAAGCTCAGGTTAGGAAATGCGTGCGTCAGGCAGTGGAAAAACTGTCAAGTAGTAAGCGTCCCCCCCCCCCCCCTACTCCCAGTAAAAAGAGACGTTGTGTCAAAATGAACACCAGAAATCGATATACGTAAGAAGGAAAAGTTTTAGCTCATAATGTTTACCATATGAGAAATGGCATTGAATATAAAATTGAATATTTTATGAGGATTTGTATGTGAAAATGTTAGATCCAGCACATTTCCCTGATGCAAATCCCTGTGAAATATTTGATTTTGTATTCCATACCATTTCTTCTTTGTTACGTGTCATAAGCTGAAACTTTGCCTTCTGACTAATATCGAGGTGCTCTTTCCATTTCTGTGTTCATTTTGACATGATGTCTCTTTTTACAGGAGGTAGGGTCACGTGACCTGTTGTTGCAAAAGCCCTATTCCTTTCAGGACTCCGGTGCTCAGGGGCCTCTGTAAGAAAACTTTATTTTTATACTTTAGAAATCAAAAAATCAATGCTCTTAAAATCCTACAAACTTCAGAATCATTTGTAGGAAATTTTTATTTATTTTCGACTTCTTTCTTGAGTTGTGTAAACTATGTTTGCGGGGTTTTCGCGGACGGAAATCTTGCTTTCTTCAGCTCACGTGATTAGAACGAGCGAGGCCTGGTACTCGATCGAGTAGGTGGGTCAAATATTTTGAAAAGTAAAGTAGTTTATATAGAAGGATTGCTAAAATCGTGGCTCCTTAAAAATCTTCTGGCTTCACATTCCTGATCTAATAAGATGGTGGATTCAATCTTCTCTCTCACGTATTGGCGAATTGTTCACTGCTTGTTAGCATTCTACAAGGAAGGGTGTAGTCTTATTGCGTTGTCTTGGTCTACACTCTATTGTATATCCCTGGCTTGCTCAGAGCAGTTTTGCATTGACGTCTGTGGTCACTAAAGTTGATTTTCTTCGTTTACCTTGTGGTTAAATTCTTTCCGGTATTTACAAGGTAAGACTTTTTTACTGATATTCTCTCTCTGTTAGCGTCGTAGTACTTGTTTTTGAGTTATGGATGGCGAAGGCGCTTCATAAGGGTATTCAAGAATTAGGAGATGAAGCCATTCACTGCAAACAGCTGTTTTTATGTTTGGTCAAGTTAAAAGAGTATAGAATCTCTTTCCAATTTTCTGTAGGTGCATCATATTGTCGAATGAAAATCGATATAGAAGTATAATTCATCTCTATCTTTTATAGTCCTATATCTGCACCTTTTTGTGGCTTTTGTTCGCGTTTCAAATTGGTTTCCTTCGTTCGTTGCATTTTGGTCAACAAATTTTTCGAATATTTGTGTTTGCCACTTGTTCACCTCATGATTTTACGTTCTACCTTTTTAGCGGTTGTAAGATTTTTTTTACATCGAACTGCACTCATAGCTAGCAAAAGAAACAAACCATAAAATCTAATGTGTACACGATTGCTAGAACTCTTTTAAATATCCTAAGATTTCCGCTTCATGTACTGGTGTTCAGCTCCGTACAGCTATACTTCCTCATTA
>WHPX01000046.1:57500-214211 GCA_011057435.1 Actinia equina
GAAAAAAGCACTTTTCATTAGATTTTAAAACGAGAGTCATGGAGTCTTGAAGAAAATGCGGCTAGTTTCATCCTCCAAATAAGCTGTTGTGAATAAATACACATAGATAGATCACCGGACATCACAAACAGCTGAAGCAATGTTCTTGTATCTAACTGCGAAGGTACAAATCTACTCAATAGATGTAGCTCGAGACTAACGAGAATTCAATCCAATAAATAATTAGTACTTTACAGACTTGCATGAAGTCAAAAGAAACAGAATTATTATACTATATACTATATACCTATTACATACTTCGTTCATCCGTAAACGACGATAGTACCGAAATGTTTTAAAACCTTCAAATGTCAACAAGCATAAGGACACAGGGAGCCCAATCTCTGAAAAGTTCAACTAGTATCCACGGTTTTGCCAAAGGCCGGTTTGATTATTATTATGCTTATTTTATAAAAGATATCATATGGCCATGGGATGAGGAGATATTGAATTTCATCTTTGAGCGTGTTGAGGGACTGGTCATTATATGTCCAGAGGGGGGAGGGATTGGGGGTGGGTCATATTTTTTATTTGTAGGTTTAAGCAAATATCAGCAAAAATCATGCTTAAAAAGTAAAGAAAAAGAAAAGGGGGGTCAACAAAAATCAAGCAAAGCATACTGTATTTTATAATACATCCCCCACCCCAGTCCCTAAGGTGATATCTTACGAGTGAGCGGAGCAAACAAGTATATTCTCAATACTAGAAGGTAAAATCTGTATTTCCAAGCTCCCATGTAACATTCTATTGTATAATTATCAATGAAATACAATTTTGGTGGATTTTTTTCTATTTATTACTCTTTTCACTGCTATGCGCTGGTCAGGACAACAATTACAACAGGGAAATTGGGCAATGCTCTGATGCCAGTCAGAGAATATTTTAAGGTACAGACCAATTTATTTGACTGACGGAAGTGTATTGCTCAATTTCCCTGTCGCAACTATTGTCTGGATCAGCTTATAGCAATGAAAAGAGTGGTAAATTTGTTCCTTAATTCTTACCAACGGTGTTATTTTCATATAGGATATCACTTTTTAGCAAATAGAGAAAAATAAATATTTCATGAATGATTATTGTTACACATACTATAATTAAATTCTTACTTCAAGACAACTATGTACATTGACATATTAATTGAAAGACCTGAACTGGAGTCACTACATTAACTCAATTATCATCAAAGACTCTTGATTTGCTACACCAAAATTTAAAATTCTGCCCAAAACACATTATGAGCATTGCATGTACAGTATAAGACTCTTGTAAATTTATCTTTTGAAAGGTGGGGTCTTCTGCCAAAAGGTTTCCCCTTTCACAATGGTGAAAGGCAGTGCAAATCAAGTTACATATGCCACCTATGCTACACTTAAAAATATAAACTCTATTATGGTCGCTGCTTCAAGTCCTGTGGATTCCACATGAATTGAGTATGTTTGGTATGTTCGAAGTCGAGTATTTCTTAATTTCCTCTCCATAGGAGTTTTCCTGTGTTCTCCAGTTTTTCTCTCAACAAAAATCAACATGATTACTACGCTGTTGTGTGCATTATAACATACGTAGAAAATGTAGTGGTAGTTAGATAGTGTGACTAGTAAAAGCAGGCCCACATCAGTGAAAGCTGTCAAAATAATCTCCAGTATGCACTCTAAAATCACATGCTCAGACAGTTAGCTGTAGGGCCAAGGAGGCCCTGCACCCCATCCTATTGAAGTTTTTCTTAGGGTGCTTGACAGCAAAGGTTAGCCTATCGATAAACATGTTGCAAAGTTGGATATGTCATTTGCAATTGGAAAGAAAAAAAGCAGCAAATGTTTCAAACCTTTTCACTCCTGCAAGCAATTTAATACAAAAAAAAAACACAAAGAAAGTAATAAATCGTGATCTTAAGTAATGAATCTTTTGTGTTAGTTCCTATAGTAATACAGAAAAGAGCTAGTATTATCCATTGACACCAGCTCCCACAACAAGCACAAGGCCTAGGGATGGAGTTTAGTTCTGCTTATTCGACCTGCCATATATTTTTATAGCAAAATTAGTTTCACTAAACAGTTGCAGGCCATTTTTGTTCCCAATCTTGAGCCCCGCCTATTATTATAATTACTATTATTAAGGATGTGTCCACGATAGGACCAGGCAGTGGGTGCTACATAGGGGTTTACCCATTTTGCTGAAACTTGGGACATTTGTAAGTCTTGGTGAGTAATTTAATATCCTAGAGTATATTAGTGGATCCGTCTTTATGGTGGTAAGTTAGGGTACCCCCCCCCCCCTAAAAATGCCCATTTTGACCCAAAATATAATATAAATTTACCTCATTTTTGCTGAAGTAGAAGAACTTTATTAATTACAGAGATGTTAAAAAAATTTCTTTGTGAAATAGAGCTGTCAATTAGTGTCATTACTTGAGGAGGTGTATTTTTCTTTTAAGCCATTGCCATGGCAACAATTTTGTTGTTCAGAGGCCCGGGCGGGGAATCCCTTATGAAAGGGGGCAGGGTCCTCGTCGGAAATTCCAAAAATGACCCCTTAAAGGGGCCTGTATTTCGGCATGATGGGCTTGGCAGTGATGAAATTTTACCCCTAAGATTGTTTGGTTTCCCGATATTATTTGCACCAAATGCCGTCTGTTCTAACGAGTACCCCCCCCCCCTCGGGTTCAGAGGTCAATATCTCCAAATGTTCACTCTGAAAATGTCAAAAATGGCTGTTACTCAATTCAATAGTATATTATCTTATACTACTCAAACAAGAAAAAAATGCAGGCACTTGTTAACCTTAAAAATAATATGATAATTATATTTTTGGTCTAACATCGTACTACTTATTGAGACACTTATACTGGCTTATTGGACATTTCTAAGATTATCATATCAATTTAATCACTATTGGTAGCACATTTGACTTGTTTTTCCAAATCTTGCATGTATATATAGAGGATATTACATGGGCGCGCGGAGATACAAATTTTATCTTCGAGTGTTGAAAAGATCTCAACACGAGAAGATAAAATTCGTATCTCCAAGCGGTCATGTAATATTCTGTTTATTATATAATTATCAATAAAGTATGTTTTGGCTTTTTCAGGCAATTCTTTCCGTGTATTTTTGAATAGCCATCGCAATGGTGTTATTTTCATGTGTGAAGATATCAATTTTTCGAAATAGAGAAAAATAGATATTTCATTGGTAATTATATAATAAATAATATATTTATATCACTAATAAAAACTTTATAATCCTGAAGTGCTGATCAAGTAACTAAAAACAACATATTCAATGTACAGGTGTACAGTGTAGAGTCGCTAACATAATTATAATACGTAATCACAGTACTTCACATTGCACTCTTTTCCTGTTTGTTTGTTTGTAGTTTTGCTTTAGTTTTGCTTTGATTCACTTGGTAGAGCACAGTCAATGAAGTTCAAGTCTATTCTTTCAGCAAGTCAGTAATTGAGACTAAAAATAGGGAAAATAGGGGACAAAATACTAGCCAACATTTACCATCTAGAGTTTGGGACAGTGATCGATGTAACCTTACCCAAATTGCAAATACAGCCATCAGTCACAAATATACTTGTTCCGGCCCATATAAGATAAAACTTGCAGCTTGAAATCTTCAAGTCAGTTATATTTATTAGTATTCACTGCTTACTTGACAGTAACTGACTATAGTTACATAAGAAACGAACTTTTCCTTTTATACATTGAATTAATTAGGTTTATTGGAACCTCTGGGGACGCTGGACAACCCGCCCCTGCTTGGTCCTTAATACTGTATTACTTTTACGGACTTGTACAATACTAATGACTTGCACTTGAACTTTCACTTGTATAGGAAATCGCACCAAGTACGATTTGGAAATTAATAGAAACGAGTAATGTTTTGAAAGTTCTTGTAATTGCACGAGCCTTTAGGTGAGTGTCTATTAATTCCAAATTGTACAAGAAGATTGTGCAATTTTTTGTTTATAGTTCACTCAACCCAATTAATACAGCCATTGGTCACAGATGTACCTTGACTAATGCACTTGCACTTTCCTCACACTCAGGCCACACTTCCATGTGTATTAATGTCGTACAGTTTTATCAGGCTGTTACCATGGTTAAATCATCGTGTACAGGAATTGTAAGGGGAATTCTATTCAAATTCAAATTTTGAGTTAACGGCTAGTAGTCGTACCTTACGATAGCATAAATTAAACTATAATGAATATTTATGTGTGTGTCTAGTGGTTAGGTTTAGGGTTAGGGTTGGGGTTAGCATTGTAGTAGTTCTTTGGTGCCGAAGGTACCGAGTTCGATTCTTGGTGTCTTCACTTTTTTTTTCTAAGTGAAGAGAACCAAAATTTCTAAGTCCCACTTGTGGGTTCGGAGACCTATTACGTACTTCGTTAATCGGTAGACGATGATAGTACCATTACCATCCTTTTTTTACTCTTTACACTGTATAAAATCTACTTCTTCTAATGTCTTATTTTACACTAGGACAAACAAGTGAAACATATTAAAATTATTATTATTATTATTATTATCATTATTTCTTTTTTTTTTTAAACCTTTAATTGTTTTTGATATTTTAAAAATGTGTTTTTATCGATAAATAAGGAATTTGTATATATATTTATTATTCTATATTCATTATCACTATAATTATTGTTGTCTATAAAATTATTATTATATATATATATTTAAACAAATTACTATAATTATCATCTATTATATTATTATACTATTATTTATTTTACTACCAGTTTTTTAAAAATCATTACTATTATTACTATTATTATCATTTTAAATTTAAGAAAATTTATCATTATTATTATCATTATTATTATCATTATTATTATCATTATTATCATTATTATTATGGAGATTCTATCCGGCTCCTGAAAGCTGAAGTACTCTTCTTAAAAGATGTGTGCTGTGCCTAAAAGTACAGATTTCTGTAGGTCTAACAAGCTTGTAATATCAAGTAATAGTCTCTGAACATAAAAAAAACATACTTTGACTCCGACGGAGGACTAGCGTCCGAAACGTCAGTTTTTTCATCTTTTTCACAGTGTATAATTTACCTTTTTATTATTACGGTTTCATTAGAAACACCGACGCAGCTCACACTAGTTAATTTAGCTAGTTTTATCTTCATAAAAAAACATAATAAAGTTTACATTATTATTATATTTTTAATTATTTTTATTATTATTATCATTATTATCATTATTATTATACCATGCAGCTTTAGATTAGTGCAGACAAAAACTTTCAAATGGCAATATTTTTCTTATGATTGCAGTATTTTGTACTGGCTCTGCGGTCACCATTTATCATTTTGATCCATTTTTAATGACTCTTACAGATCTCAACTTCTTTCATCGCATAAGTGGTATTGCTTACACTAAGGTCATGGATAGATTGCAAAAACTTTTATATTGACTACATGAAAAAAGCAAGGTCAATAACACAAAGGTTGAAGCAGTAAGAAGATAAATTGGCTGTCAACTAGTTTATATAATATTATCCTATTGTCATATTTTTAAGATTAAAATACCTTTGAACATAATTGATAGTTGTTGTTTTTTTCAATTAAGTGAATATATTACATGTAAATTAATCATCAGGTATTGTATCTATTGGCTGAATGGCATTGTTGTGCTTATACATGTTAATATAGCTTTTAGATTCATGGGTAGCAAAATATTTTGGTGTAGACACTAGAGACAGAAGCAGTTAATACTATAAATGTTTAATTAAAAGAACCATTGAAGTCTTTCAAATTCGAGAAAGAATTGCATTGATAGCCAGCAAAAAACATGGTTAATAAAAGGCAATAAAAGATCGATATGGATCAGCAATCATATTTAAGCACGGGCATAAAGGTATACAAACTTTGTATCATTGTACCATCGTGTATTTTGTTGTTTTTTAATTTTTTTTTATTGCATGATATTTGTAATATCAAGAATTTGTCTCTGTTTCGTTCCGGTGTTTCTTTCCAGTGTTTCCTTCCAGTGTTTCGTGCTGGTGTTTCGTTTCGGTGTTTCGCTGTTTAGCAGTGCCCTGCAATCTGCATTAGGATTTTTTTCAAAATAATTTAATATATCCTTATATAACTAAGAAAAAGGTCATGCAATAAATCAAGAAATAATCACACAAAAAGAAAGAAAGAAAGAAATGAGTTTCCTGCGAATGAACATTTGTTTGAATGGCTCCAAATAAGGACAACATATTCCTTTAATAAGCATTGGAATCTGTGTTTACTCTAGTTCTAATTTTGATATGCTTGGATATTATGTTTCAGAAATTCCAATCATTCTTTATTCTATTTTTAGATGCTTGTGTCTCCCACTAGCTAAAATTAAAAGAAATGTTTTTGATTATTAGAAGAAGATAATATTAAGCTGCATTACGTACATAATTATAAGAGAGAATTGAAATGCAATAAAACAGATAGATTTTTAAACATTTTTAATTAACATTATATGAATTTTTTCATGTTCATATTTATGTTAAACTTAATTAGCTATAAACGTTTTTAAGGGCAGCACACTGTTGTAAACCAATAGGTAAAATATTACTCATATATCTGTTTATCATGAACAAATCAACACTTAATTAAGCCTTGTGTAAGATCTCAGTGTTTTATTTAATATGAGCATAAAGTTTGAAATCATTATTTAGTACTAGACGACAGTGATTTCTTAACATACACTGTAACCTTTAATGCTTCTTTTACCCATTAATAGACTAGGAAATACAGAAGGGTTTGTCTTGCCTTTTTGATGCCAAAATATGTTGATCTGTTATACAAGACAAGCACATAATTATTATAGCCACAAACACGTCAGCTAGAATTTGTTTTTTTATCTTGATCTTTATAAGAAGATAAGAAATTTCAAGCAGAAAGAAGCTCATGTGTTACCCTAAGATAAGTGTCTTAATACTTAATCCCATTTTTAGACTTGCACTGCACTGCCATTGACATATATTTGTATACAGTTTTAACATAAATTATTGTAAATGGTTTAATTTAATGTATCCTTTAAAAAGAGGACTTGTTTTCCCCCGGGGTGTTTTCAATTAATTTCCATAGTAATTGCCAACATAATATATGTAGGACAATTTATGGAATTTTAATATTAGGAACTAAAATGCTCAATGACTATAAAAAAAACTGTGTGATATATAAATTATTATTTTAGTGCTCCACATTTGTCACGGTTCTCAAAGTAATCATTACTTTTTGTTTTTCTTCTGCTGTAATAAAAGAGATAGATTATAATAAAAAGGTCAATATAATTATTATAATGTTAGAGTAGATTTCTTTTATAAACAAACAAATATGTAGTTGTTTGTGTAGTGTAGGTCAATATACTGTGACCCTTGAGAATTTCTTTTATCTGATGAAGATTATCTTAACTCTCAGGATATTTTGAAGTCATTCTTTAGTTAACAGAGGATTAATTGTATAGCTTAGAAGTTTTTCCTTTAGATGCCCACAGTACTCCATAAATCAAATCTCTCACCTTACATGTATTGAATTATACAGCCCTATTGATGTATTGGTCCGATGTATTTAACTTCTAGTCAT
Source organism: Actinia equina (assembly GCA_011057435.1). NCBI lineage: Eukaryota > Metazoa > Cnidaria > Anthozoa > Actiniaria > Actiniidae > Actinia > Actinia equina. The sequence goes on from WHPX01000046.1 coordinate 65,130, forward strand.
TAAAATAGCATTATACAGTATTGAGGAATATGGGCCCTTGAAGATTTTAAAGAGCAGCACCAATTTTTGTTAGAATTTAGAGAAGCTTATGCAATATAAGGGATCATCTTATCTTTATATCCATAAATGTCCTTCAATTTTGAGTGCAAATAATATTTAGGTTTTTAAAGCCTGGATAAGCCACTGTGTGATAAAGTTTTTAATATTATCTTTTATAATAATCTAAATATCACATATATAATATAATATCACATATTTCTGCTCTATCTCTACTTAGCTTGCACTTTATCATACGTAGGCCCATTTCATAGACTTTCAGGGGAGTCGCGGAACCGGGGAGACTGGGGGCATGTGCCCCCACCGAATTTATTTGGGGGGACCTGCCCCCCTGCAAAATATTGGTTCAAAGTCATAATTTTACGGCGCATGTGTGTCTGCAATCAAACAAAACAGGTGGACATCATCACATAACATTAAATAGTTGAAGATATAGAATTATCTATTAACTATTAACTATTTCATTAGTGCCACACAGGTCCACATACTCTCCTCTATAACATTAAATATAATATTTCAGTGCCCCCCAAGGATTTTCAGCTTCAGCCGCCCCTGACATTATACATGTAGCAGCTTGGTTAACTTTAAGCAGATCAACACATTTGAGCTAGAGGTTTACAGTTCGATATATCAAATTGGAATTTAGTTAATTTTTATGGAGAAAAAAATGTAAAAACCCAGAGAGAATCCTTCAAAGCACAGGAGAGAACCAACAATTCAATCCATCTGCATCATCTGAGCCCAGGAATCAACCCTGGGATGCCTAATGGTTAGACAGGGTTCCCAGGGATCAGGGAAAAGTCAAGGAAAAACACAGTCAGGGAAAGGTCAGGGAATTTTGTTTAAAATTAAGCATGAGTATCTGTGTAATACTATACTGTTGCAATTTTCGAATAGACTGATAAATCTTTTCAAATAACAAGGAAAGAAATTGAAGTATTTAGTATCATTTATGCTGAACAGTGTAATTACCTTGAAGTATCCTGTGTAATATGATAAGAGCGTGGCCTAATGGGGCTATGGGCGAGCATGTAGGGAACCCTGTTAGAGGTGGCACATAACCACCACATGTCACCCGTGCTTCTAAAGTTGGATCAGTTATTTGAACCTCTTCCCGGCATCCCTTTGCCCCCTTCTTATGTGTTTTGGACTTCATCACCCTTCATTTCTTTGATGAGTAATATAAAAAACACAAATAATCACAATGTCTGAGTAAATTTAAAATAGCTTTATTGTCAAGCTAAAGATGCCAATATTAACCTTTGCTTTCTTGACAAGAATGATAATTTACCATTTTCTCTGCATAATTTGAACTTTTTCTTTGCATTCTATCAGAAGTCCTGTATTAGGGAGACAGCTTTTATCAAAAATTAAAAGGTTTCACCTTCCAAAAATGTGATATTTTTACTGATGACCTCCCTCCCCTCTGAAGCCCAAGCTCCCCTCCCCTCCCCCCATTCCAATAAAAACGTAACTTATCGCATGTCTCCTGACATCTTTTTTGGAAAGGTAGCTCACAGTATATTACAGTGACATTAACTATGGTACAACTTACTGTGTTTCAACTAAATCAATAAGCCCCCCCTTAAACGTGCATGAAATAAATTAGCCCCTGGGGGCTAAATAGAGGATTTATGGTATATACATATTACGATAAAAAAATATTTGGATTAACATCTTTGAATTATATATCATATAATATATAAAAGTCATAATTAAAACTGACATTTCTTGTAAGATTAATGTGTCTTCTCTTTTTTCATAAAGTACCATTTTTTTCTTCTTTTTTTATGGTATTCAAAATAAATTTTTTTTCATTTTCTCATTCTGAAATCTCCACTATTATTATTTTTGACTGGTATAATGAGTGCACATGTTTTGATTTATGAACTAAATACTCTACTTTAATTGTTTTTATTTTTTTATCGTTAGGACTTCATATGTTTATATTGCAACTCCACAACTTTTTTTAACACATTTATTGAATGTTTTTTAAATTTAAATTTTTTTAATTTTTTAAAAAAGTTAAGAATATAAGTTTGATAATCATTAATGAAATAATTTTTGATTTGATTTTGATTTAAAAAGAATCAATCAAACAGCATTTTTTTTTTAATTCTAAAAAAGTAAGTTTGATGATCATTCATAAAACTATTTTCGATTTTGCTTTTTTCAAATTCTAGGGATATTCAACATTGTTACAATAATTATTTTTTTTAATCGTTTTAGTTATTAGATTGTAAAGCGCATTAGATCATATATTTTAATGATTTTTTGTGCTATATGAGTGTAGTAAAATTATTATTATTATTATTATTATTACTATTATTATTATTACTATTATTATTATTATTATTATGTTATCATATATTTAAAGAAAATTCATATTTATATATTTAAAAAGAAATTCATATATATAAATATGTATATATATAGCATGAGTTCTATTTTTGGGTGAGGCTAAATGTTTTTATTCCACAGAAATTGCTAGAATGTTCAATAATCATGATATATAGTTTCTTGACACTTTTAATATATATTTCCATTATTTAGTAGTTGGGAAATTTGGGTTAAACCACTAAGCATAAGGTAACTTATATATATATATATTTCTTTAGTTTTATTTAATACAAAATTACCAGGGATTATTTTATGCTTTTAAGATTTTCTACTGGTTTAAGATTTTCTACTGGTGAGGCTCTTGAATTGACATTTCTTTTCTTTTTTTTTTTTCTAAAATATTTTAATGCAAATATCATATATTATAAAGGTGTCATAATTCTAGAAAGATGAATGTATTACCCGTTGTTATTTTCTTTAAAAATACTAGCTTAAAGATTGTGTAAAAAAGTGGCTGTGTATTTTTGCTGATATTTTGATATTTATAGAATATTCATAGATTAGTTCTCTGCTGTTGGACTCAATTGCATTTAATGAAAATTTCTAAAATAGATTGTAGGTTAAAGTTTAATATTTATTGTTGATATTTTTTAAATATTGTTTTCCTTTTGTGAATGTAATGATATAATGCTTTGTGGTGAGATACAGAATATTTATAAACTTAATAATGTTCACAGGAATTTTAGATATTAAACCCTCGATGTATAAAAAAGAAAAAAAGCAGGTTATTACTGATTTTTTATTAAAATAAAATAAAGAGTTTTTAGAAAATATTTTTGCTTTAATCCTCATAAAATTTGAAGAGAAAATATGACATTACACATAATGCAAATACTGTTATTTTTAACATTTTTGAAAACAATTAAATTTTTATAACATTGTATTCCATAAAGGCTGCTATTTAAGAAATAATCTAATTGCACCAGAATTATTTTTAACAATATTGTCTCACATACACATCTTATTTTAGAGCAACATTAAGCCAGCAAAAAAATAAAATATCTCCTATATTTTTCAATATACATATTTTTTATTACATAAAAAAATATTAATCAAAACTGTTAGAACAATCCCTTTTTGCACCAGAATCTTTTTTTACAATATTGTCTCACATACACATCTTATTTTAGAGCAACATTAAGTCAGCAAAAAAATAAAATATCTCATATTTTTTAATATATGTATTTTATATTACATAAAAATTATGAATCAAAAAATGTTAGAACAACCCTTTTTTACAACAGAATATTTTTTAACGATATTGTCTCACATACACATCTTATTTTATAGCAACATTAAGTCAGCAAAAAATAAAATATTTCATATTTTTTAATATATGTATTTTATATTACATAAAAATTATGAATCAAAAAATGTGAAAACAATCCTTTTTATAATCACCTTTTCCTCCGATATCATTTAAAAAATTGGCCCCTCAGAAAATGTTTTTAAGCGAATATAATATCATATTCATAGTTACCGAAATATTTCGACTCGGCAATAAACTTAATGTTATTTTTTTTAAAATCACACGAAGAATCGTTTATTATTTAACGGATGTGGGGGAGGGGGTGGGGAGGAAATGACCCGTACTTCAAATCATATAGCGAATCACCGAACCGCTGGAAATCATGCCCCAAACGCAAAATTAATTTAGATGGTCGGCAGCAAGAGCTATATGCCAATTTTCTCATGATTTTTGAGTTTATTATGGCATTTTAATAATCTGCATGGAAAAAATGTGCTTGTTGATCGGTGACGTTTGATCACGTGGTGCTAACTCTAAAACTCATTTCGATGCAATGTGTGGATTTTGAAGGATAAACTACACAGCACAATGAACGAGACAGAAGTGCAGGTATTTTTCTTCTTTGGCCCCTTTTGAACCTCCAAAAATATTCCTAACCGACAGAAATATTTTTCTAAAGACCTTCCGTATATTTAGTCTAGATCTTATGCCCAAAAATACTTATTTAGAGCACTTTTTTATTTAATTCTCGTAAAAGCATACCATGACAGAATTACCGCCTAACTGACTTTAAATTATTGATTTGTATTTCTAGTGGATCGGTTCAAGTTGTGGACGGCATGGATCATATACGTTCTACAAGGGGTTCAAAATAAATTCTCATGGAAAAGAAAAAAGTTATTGCCTTGGCGAGTTCTACTTCGTCAGAAATTCAGAAGATCGTCCGATCTGTATAGCAGAACTACAACTCATTTGGCACGACGCAAGTATTGATAGTAAACTCGCTTCCGCAAGATTGTATTTCAAACCCGAAAATACTCCATTAGGCAGGCATTCAATACATGGAAAGGTAATGTAGATTTTTAAATTAAAAATTTATTTTAATATATTATATTTTTGCTCAAGGAGGTCCTTTCTTTAAGGGTCTCAAATTAGGCTTGTTAACAAATTTATCGGCTAACGAAAATTGTTTGTTGAAAATATTATTGAGCGCTGGTGTTAGAAATCGCTGACAAAATATCGCTTTGAAATTTAAATTCAGATGCTGTACGCAATAGAAAATTACTCGATATATTAAATCGAAGCGCAGAATCCTTGTAAAGAATTTAATTGCTATCTAGAACAAATCACAGCAGTTATAATCATTATTTATTCTTGTTAATGTATCGATGTAAAATAAGAACACACTTATACGTTGTGGTTCAGTGATACGCGACCGTCACCAAAAGGTATTTTATCTAAAATAACTATTTTACGGCTAATAAAATACAAGTTTAATCTCAGGATAATAAATGAGATAAATATTTCCTCGAAGTTTAGATAAAGTTCTAAACTTCATGAAACTACGATTTTGTCTATTGTTTTTTCAACGCGTTGTACGGAAGTGGTAAAAATTCCCATGTGCTGGTCTTCACTAATGAAAGTTTTTGAGTGAGATCACCTTATTTTCTTATGTCAAATTTTAAAAAAATATTTGACTTCACGAAATATTGTCCATAATTTAGAATTGATTTGATCAATTTTCGGAAGGATTTTTGTCCTAATATCGGAGCATGCCCGTTTTATGTAAATGCCTTCGCAACTTTTTATCACGGCTGAGGTCATATCGGTAAACAAGTATTTGATTCATAAAACGCAGTATATTATCGCTTTAGTTATATTATTCCTGTTACCTTAAAAAAAATTCCATTTTTATTTTAGCTTTATCGATGTCATTGATCGTCTTTATGTTAAGCTCTTTATTTAATATAAAAAATACAAACTGCTAATTGATATTCACAAAGTGAAGGCTCTTTATTTAAGTGTGAATTTGAGCGGGTTTTTATTCACGTAGCCAACAATGACAAAACATTTTGCACCAGTCAAGATAGAAAACCTTACTTTTTGTGGGTGTAATAATAAAGTTTGTTATTTCCGTTATTCGTTGTTACGGTGTGATGCGCTTATTTTGCCAACCACGTTTTTTTTTATTTAGGTAAAAAATCGGTTTATGACTCTTCAAGCGAAACGCTAAAAACTCCACGGCACGTTGTCTATAAACAGATGCCCTGACACAATAAACCATTTGACAATAGTCAAATAATTTGAATACAAATGCCTTGTCACTTTTGGCTCTAAAATTACATTCTTGGAACTTTAAAATTTATCGCTCTAGATTAAAAAATCTATCAAATATTGGATTATCGTGTGAGCTATTTTCGATTTTTAGTCGGAATTTGATTTCAAAGAAATTGATACCAGAAGTCTTCGAAATCTTTAAGCATTGGTCGGTAAACAATTTACCGCATGTTCTAAGCTTAATTAAGTCAGTCAATCACAATTGCATTTTTATATTGTTTGAATAATATCAATCAATTTTACCACCAAGATAGAAAAATCTGAACTTAATTTAGCCTTGAAGTAGGCCATAAATAATATTTTCAGCTACATTTAAACAAAACGTCGAAAGAACACAAATATAATTAAGGTCGCGCATTCCGTGGGTTACAATTTCAAGTCAAATAATGCGTACTTAAATTTCATCGTGTTTTACATCTTGGTATGTTCCCATGCAGCGAAATCATTAATTCAACTCGTTCAATTTTTATTTTGTAAAAATGTTTTTTATTAAGTTCGCATAATGAATATTTTTAACGATATTAAAAATAGAGCTTTCATGACGTTAGACGTTATTGGGTTAGAGAGATTGAAACTCAGATATCGTGTTACCCGGGGGTTTAATTTATAGGCAAATATTTTTGACTGTGGGCGGTTTAATCGCTGAACTATTGTTATATTTCGAATATATCTTAAATGTAAAACAAAAGTGGAAATCCTGTTGCTAATCTGCGTTGCCGTCATGAATTATATATATGGAATATAAATATTCTAAGTTCATTTCCACTCTAAGAAAAAATCTAATCATATACAAAACCAACATCTGTGAATAAGATAGTGTTCGCATAAGAATTTTTTCCTCACAAAAAATAATTGTAAGTATACCAAGTCATTCAGTTAATTGAAAAAGAATGTTTTTATTTGCTGTACCAAAATAAGCCTTTCTTGATGCCATCTGCTAGCCAACAATAGCTCGGATAATAAAAGGATTATAATCTTTGTGCCACTATTCCATCTTCGTAAAGTGAGGATTTAAAAAAAGTCTAATTAAACACTACAAATGACTTTTTAGTGACAATGATTTCTTTTTATTATTTTGGATGAATATGCCTGGCCACTTAACTGTCACTAAACGATGTGTCAGTCAACAATATAAAATCTTCCTTACAGATAAGCAGCCAATCAAGCATCACTTTTACTGAAGCATGTATATTTATTTATTAATACTTTGTAAGAATATTTTCTTGTTTTTTTTTTTAAATATATATTCCAGTGTTATTTATTTATCTCTTCCTTGTTTATCCTCATTTGAATACTCCATCCTTTTATCTGAAATTTTTTTAATGCTCAATAGACGATGCTATTCAACTAACGGACATATATTATAGAAGTCATCCATATCTTTTGATATGTATATCTTCTCACTCCGACTGCCACAGTACAATATCATGTGGACAAACCAGGTGGCAACATGGTAGAGTAAAACTCACATTCTCGATTAACATTAATAAATTCATGACTTTTTCCAAGAAAAAAAAAATGACATTACAACTTTATGGCTATCAATTGACAAAGCGTTTTTTCTATCTGATTATTTGAACTGTGAAATTTCTCAAAAAATCAAAAAATTCATCAATTTTGTACAACTTTATTGTTAACAATAATTATTAACAAAATGTTTTTTTCTCTAATTAATTTGAACTCCTGAATTCTTGATGCATTAATTCGGCTGGCTGTTTATTTTGAGATTATCTTTATCAGCTTTGATGCTATGACTTTTAGGAAGGTGAACTTTTTTTTGACGGCCAGACAAAGGCGTCATACAAATTTAATGCTGATAATAAACATCAACATATATCAAGTTAATGCAAGTTTCTTGGAATTTATCTACCTTTCAATTGTTACTTTCAAATAAAAAATGCAAAAAACATAAAGCTTTTCATGTATCAGTTATACATGTTTCTGTATTGAATTATGTTTTTAATTTATCAAATGCGTCCATTATCAAGTCCTTATGAAGACTTAAATATGCATAGATTTTTGAAATCATGAAGACTATAAAGTTTCAGTTCCTCAATAAGTGTATGATTGGTGAGTGCATGCTATTTGAATTTGTACTTTTAAGCGAAATATTAAGTGGCTTTGATTTGTCATAATCTTTTTTACCTTGTTCCAACACAACTTGATAATCAATTATTTTACATTTTAAATGCATATGATCAAAGCCACAGCTATATGAATATTTATAATCCTTTATCACAATATTAATCCTTATTGCTGGATATTTTTGTAGCTTTATGAAAGAAGTATTGTGTAATATTTCTGGGTTTTGTTTTGTTTTGTTTTGTTTATTTATTTATTTTTTTGTTGTTGTAATATTTGAATTTTTTTTTTAATACACTTGATACTATCCAGAGCTGCTTTTGTTTTGAATTGAATTGATCCTCAAATCAGTTTTATACTTATTTAAGTGTATAATGTTTGATTCCAAATCTATATCTTTTTTGGTTTACAGTTCATTTAAGTTAATGTTCTACAATTAATAATCAATGACTCAGTTACATTAAAAATTAATTACTTTGTTTTTGCATCTCTAGAGTAAATTATATCATTTATGTCTTCGGTGTTTTACTAGTATTTTCATGCTAGTCAAAACAGGGTTTTTTTCTTAACAAAGTAAAGGTTCATAGCTTGAAACTTTTTGAATCCAATGCACCACTTTCTGTTCTTTTGTTTTGGTTGTTTTGACTCTGAAACATGTGTAGATGCAGATCCTTTTTTCTTTCTTTTCTTCTTATTTTGCTGCATTTAATTTTCTTTTTGACAGTTCTTTCGTAAAATAATGTCCAAGATTTAAACCTTTAGTACAAGCATTTATATGTGTGTATATATACATATTTGAGTTTTTAAGGCACGAGCTGACTGGCTGGCTACAATGTTTATATCAGAGGACAGAACACACTCATTCAAAATAATTCAAAAATACTTCTTAAAAGTATTTTAAATTCCTCTGGGAGCTCTAGAGCACTCAAGAAGCAAGAGAAACACTTGGCTATGCCTCGTGTTCCTAAGCTTGCTTCTCTCTTGCTCTAATGCTCCCAGTGTCTATATTACAGTACAGAGATGTTTTTTACTTCTTAAATATTATATACACATTGCTTTATTTTTAGTGTGGTTTTGCATTAATGTTTATTTTAATATGCAGTATCACAGTTTTACAAGAGTACACGGTTCGTGGGTGCTTTTCTAATTAATACTTTGTACTATTTTGATATTTTTAACTGTTTTAAACAATGACACATCAACATTTTGCTTTCTTGGGGTTTTTTTTTCTATGAAACTTGTGATATTTAGACTCTCCTTACACCTTTCTCCCAGAACAATAGAAGGGAAAAAGCTTTATTATTTATTTTTTAATTTTTATTTTTTTAGGTCTGCTATGTTATTCTTATCTTGAAATAGCAGGGAGTAACTTCTCATACCCTAATGACTTTTAGTGTCAAATGTATATAAACAAAATAGATGAACTGCACATACCAGCATCCATTTTCATAACTTTTATTGAAAAAATATTGTTTGAATATGCTGTTAATGTAATGCATGATGCTCTGTTAAGAACCAGGTGGCATCACTGAAGTAGATCAAAAAGAAATGTCAAGGATGTGATTTTTGATAATAGTCGTGGTGTTCTACTTCACATAGTTAATCAACCATGTAGTTTTTAATGGTGTCTGCATTGAAGCAAGTCATATGACTTTATGGACATGTGATTATTGTAATGGGTGTGACTTATTAACTTCCTAACAAAGCACAGAATTGAAATTTAAGAGTTGTGTTTAGTCTTCTTGCATGAAAATTATTATCATAGGATATAATATCCTTTTTGATTATTTTAGATATAATAAATAGGTTCAATTTCATTTTTTAACAGTATTTCGATCATTAATGGAGTTTACAAATCAATTAGCTCATGATAACTCAAGGGTGGAGAAGCATGATCCAAATATTCTTAGACTAATGGGTTGTAGTGGGGAGTTTGTCTGAGTAACAGTCTGATATAATTAAACGTGATCCTTCACTTTAGTTTAATACTAGTATCCTCCCTGAATAATAATAATAATAATAATATCTAATATAAAGAGGCTTGTAAAGCGCCTATACAAGCCAGTTCTAGGCGCTGTAAAAATATATATATATATATACAATACAAACATAGATTACAAATTATAAGCAAGTCTAAAAAATAAGTCTTAAGTTCAGTTTTAAAAGATTCAAGAGAGGTATTGTTCCTTATAGGATTAGGCAGAGAGTTCCACAACACAGGAGCAGCAACGGTGAACAAACGATAACCATAACTCTTTAGATTATACTGTTTTATAGACAGTAATACTTGTATGTTAGCATAGTTTCTTTTTCTTTCTTTCTTTCTTTCTTTTTTTTTTTTTTTTTTTTCCGACTTAGGGCAGGTCTTTCAGACAAGATTATCAAGCAGTTTATAGACCATATTCAAAACTCGCACCGATGTGAGGCTTAAGTTGTGAACAAAGGGATCTAGCATGATTCGTGACTTTTGAATCACGAAAGATTGCTTCGAATCACACAGGATCCTTTGTTCACAACTCAAGCCTCACATCGATGCGAGTTTTGAATTTGGTCTATTGAATGTCTTTTACATTCTTATTTTAAAACTAGGTTTACAATGATAACATTTGTGGGTACTCATTAATCATTAAAATTCTTTAATTTCATGAACAATATTATAACGCTATTAATAAAATGCCGAATACTCTCCATGAGATTACTAACAATTACATCACTATTACAGACTGAGGTTTTTAATATTCTGTAAAATCGGTAGTTGCAAGCGGAACTCTGAAATTTGATTTTTCGCTACTGTCAAATAATCGAAAATAATTAATCAGTCAGTAACTTTTATACTCTTAATTGGTGGCAGTGAAAAACCTATTGCACAACAAGCCATGGAAATGTTGGTGTTTGCAGTGTATCAAAAACTGCAGTAAATTCAGTTTTTACCTTCTTTAAAATGCAGACATCAGTATTACAGGTTGTATTTCAATGTAGAAACTGTAGAGTTTGGAAGCTTCACAGTAAACATTTCTATTAATAGTGTGCACGGACTAAACCTGTGAATAATATAATAATAATAATAATAATTGAATACTTATATTGCGCGTGTTACATAGGAAGATGTTCACACGCGCTTACAAACTAAAATATATAGTACTAATTAGTAGTAATTCATACAGAAACTCTTTGTTTCCTATCGTTTGATTATCACTATTTAGTACAAAACATTCATATTTATTTCACAGGTTTAGTGCGAGCACTCTAACAGTGTAATTCACCTAACGTACTTTTTCCTTTCAGGATGAGTTGTTATATGCAGACCAAAAAGTCATAATAAAATGTGAAGACATGGTGCAGTGGGAATGTTCAGGGTCTTCGTGGACAACTGGATTAACCCCTACTTTAGAAACAGATTTTGTATCCATGAAAGATGTCTGTATCGATAAATATACTGGAAAACCAGAGAACAAGTATAGACTACAAAATTCACCACTAGACACTACAGACGATACCCCTACAGAGAAAGTCATTATTCTTACTTTTCAAGCATATTGTCGCTATATAGCACTACAAAAGAGACTGCTTACTGGAATTACTGTTGCAAAATCTGAAATGACATCACTAGGGGGTATTATTGCACCCAGTAAATCTACCAAGATTGTTTTCTGTAGAGAGTGTTTTAGCTGTCCAGATCTTGATCAGTTTCATTTATCAGGGGAACATAAAGGTAAGTTATAAGATGATGACGAGAGAAAATGAACTAAGAGAAGGAATCCCTGTGCCCCATTATGTGCACACTTTGATGCTATTTTTAGAATCATTGATGCTATTTTTAACTAGTTACCATCCCCGCACGATAATCATGCTTCCTTAAAAATTAATTCCCCGTTTTAGGACACGAAAAGCCCCATATTTCGCTATGTCCACGAGAAAAACACAAACTTTGTTAACTGCAAGACTGGAAGCCGTCTTCCCTCAAGAAATCAACCAATCAGGTTCTTCGCTCAAAATATCTCCAAGCTAAAAATAGCATCAAACTGTGCACATGACGGTTACAAGGCTATATAGGTAGGATTCCTTCTCTTAGTTCATATTCTCTTGGTAGGATTATTTCTCTTAGTTCATATTCTCTTGATGATAATTATGCATTTGGCAGATCCAGGAACGATTCCTTGGAACCCCATTTTGCGAAGCCAATCATCATCCATTTCTGCTCTGTACAGTGAAATTGGAACCCTCTTCGTGAAGCCAACCCCCAGTTTTTTTGTACGTGGAGACCGCCAGTTTGTTTGGAACCCCCCTTTATAAAATTCTAGATCTGCCACTGTTGTTCTTTAGATTGTTATATCTATTATCTTTGACCTTTGGTTCAAGTGTTTGGTATGCTGCTTATAGGCTGATCTTTATTTGCGTTTTTCCTCATTAGCATTAAAAATGTCAAGCTACAAGCAACCGATGTATTATTTACTGGCTACTGATAATTTGAGAGTAATATGTTCAATATTTTGGGAGTAAAATGTTTTTGATAACACTATAAATTACAAAGAGATGTATGCTTGTGTGGCAAGACTTGACTGGAGTCGGTTTGCTTGTAGCTTGAATTTTTATAAGAAAAAACGTAAAAAAGATGGGCCTATAGGTAGTGTACCTATTTGAAAATGGTGTCTACGACTGAAAACGACGAGAAATGCTAAGAAACTAAAACTTGTGTGCGTCAATATCCCATTCCATTTTAAATTTTCAGAATTTAATCCGTCCTTGTAAGAGGATTATTTATTTGTTTGTTTGTTTATTTATTTATTCATTTATTGGCTAACATTTTCATCATGTCACCTCTTCGTTCGACCTTGAATAATTCGATATGCACTGTTCTTCATCTTACTTTGGAATAGGATGACATTTAACCATATATTACACATTTATTTCGTAGCTCCAGTACTGAAGGGCAGACCGAGAAAGAAGAAGATCAGAAGCTCAACGCTTGCTAAGGAACTCAAACGAAAAAGATTTCTTGCGGATTTGGAACGTGTCAAGAAAAACTTACCTTCTAAGAAAATTAAGTTGTCTGAAAGTGAAGAGGGCACAGAGTCAGATCTCTCTGAGGAAAGCTCTAAGTCTTATGAAAGTATGGACGAAGATAAACCTTGCGTTACTGTTGAAACCCCACTAAACAAGATAAGACAGCCTAATGGTTTCTTGCATATGAAAATAAAACAAGACACCAAAGTTATAAGCATCGGCGAAAATGATTTAAAGAACGCTATACCACCTCCTCTCATACCAACGTCAAAGGTGAAACTAGTTTCTGCCTCACCACCACCATTACAGAAAATCATCAAAATTGAAACTGAATCATCCGTGATTCCTAAGGTCGATGCGGGACCTCCACCTCTCTATCCTGCTGCAGTGCAGAAAATAGAAAGTGTCAAGAAGACAAGTCAATCCGTCTCCAGGTTGTTACCTCGAGTAGATGTTCCTGGCAATAACCGAATGCAAGGGAATAGTATTTCTTCGGCTTCTTCCAAAACGTATACGGCCATTAAAAGCCGTAGTATTGGGTTGGCATCCTCTAGTACGTCACCGACTACAACCGGAACTAAGCCCGAAATGTCTACGTGTAACGGGATAAAATCTGTTGAACCACTATGTAACGCGGGCAAACAGACGCTAGCTGATGGTAAGTCGAGCAGGGTCCAGCCTTCTGATGAAATGAAAATGGAAGGCAAAGAAAACCAGCAGGACAGTAACAAGGCAGATGTCATGATCAAGACTAAGAAGAAAAGGATCAGGCAACCTTGTAACGTAAAAGAACTCAATGAGGTAATATAAAGCAATAGAATTCATCAGGTTATCGTTAACCTACAAACATGTACCTACTTCAAAAAACGTTGTCATCGCCAAAGGCGATAAGCAATAGGAGATAGGCGAAAAGCGATATGGGATATATGTCATTCCAAGATCCAAGAATAGCTGGAATGACTTGTGTTTCGTCTTCTTACTCTCATCAAGAGTATGGACCTTAGTGTTGAGATTGATTGGATGTTCTTTGTATTCAACGAAACCATTTCCATGTCGTAATGACCTAACGCCTATCGCCTTTGGCGATGACAACGTTTTTTGAATTAGGTGCATGTCTGCAGCGGAATATGGAAGAAAGAGATGCTTGCAGATGGTTCCTTCCATTCTCGTAAAAATAAGTAATAAAGTAACTCTCTGTCAACCATGCAGGGTACTCCAAAACTCGAAATCAAACTTGAATCGTTAATTTTGTTCTATTTTAATTTTTCCTAGGAATTTGCTGACGAAGATGAGAAATATTTCATGCGATCTTTGCGTGAGTTTATGAAATCGCGAAATACCCCAATATCAAAGATACCAGCTCTAGGATTCAAGCGAGTTAATCTATGGACAATGTATAACACCGCACAGAAGCTTGGCGGTTATGACATGGTAAGACTTTCTCAGTTGGAATCTCAATAAGGAAGTGTTGTGACAGTTTTTCCTGGGGAAGGGGTGGGGGAGGGGAGGAAGCAGGAGCTGGATCCCAAGCAACAGAAGCTAAAGCCAATTCGAGCATTGTAATTTTGGTTCTTCTTCTTCCTTCTTCTTCTTCTTCTTCTTCTTCTTCTTCTTCTTCTTCTTCTTCTTCTTCTTCTTCTCTTTTCTTCTTCTTCTTCTTCTTCTTCTTCTTCTTCTTCTTCTTCTTCTTCTTCTTCTTCTTCTTCTTCTTCTTCTTTCTTCTCTCTTCTTCTTCTTCTTCTTCTTCTTCTTCTTCTTCTTCTTCTTCTTCTTCTTCTTCTTCTTCTTCTTCTTCTTCTTCTTCTTCTTCTTCTTCTTCTTCTTCTTCTTCTTCTTCTTCTTCTTCTCTTCTTCTTCTTCTTCTTCTTCTTCTTCTTTCCCCCCCCTCCTCCTTTCCAATGATTCCTTTTTGCGAGAAATTTTGGTCAAACTATTAGGTGGAGTATAGCTTCGGTTGATATTCACATTTAATTCTAGTAAATTGACATTTGATTTTGTTTGATATCAGGTAACATCCAAGAGGCTTTGGCGTCAAGTATATGATGCATTAGGAGGTAGTACCACCATCACTAGTGCCGCTACTTATACACGACGACATTACGAGAGGCAAGTAACCGGTTATTGGCAAATATTGAGGACGTTCTGAAGAATTCAAAATAAATTGCTAACATGTATCTTGGTTTTTCTACAGGCTGCTACTTCCATATGAAACCTACGTAAGAAGTCAGTTGAATAATAAGAAAGGTCTTCCTGAGCAAACCCAGCTTCCAAACACCAGCAGCGGCCAAGACAGCACCTCTAAAGGGCATTCAATCAACAGCACCAACCAAGTCGGTACGACCACCATAGATGAAAGTAACTTGGTTACAAAGGATTGCAAGATGCCTAGTAACCATAACAATCAACGCGTTACTGATAGCCAATCAATATCAGCCACATCTAATAATAACAACAGTACACCTGCTAGTCTTAAGGCATCACACGATAATACGGATCTTATTAAGCAGTCTGGGTCAACCAAAGTGAACGCACCCGTTACCACCGATAGTAAGTTACTTATAAAGAACAATATGTCACGTCATAGTGCCAGTAACTCAGTGGTCAAGATAAAACCTAACGGTGTGATAGCCCCGTATTCTGTAAGTGTTCAAAATATTAAGAAAAATACGCCATCTTCATTTGTCGTCGTCACGAAATCCATCGACGATCAATCAGCACCTTTAATTCGAAGTTCTACCATCGCATTGCCAGAAACGTCCTCTGCATCTACATTGATAATAAACTTGATACCCATGGGTCAACAAACGTCATCCAAAACGGCACGACTGTGACACCAAGAACAACAGCACATGAATCAGCGTCATCGCATTCCTCACGTACAATTATCATCAAAACACCAGTGAAGAACCCAACACCTGAGACTTATCCCTTGTCTATCAAACATGAAGCGGTTAAAGTTGTTCAAGTGCAAAACCCACAAAACCATTCAATTGGACCTCAGCAACAGGTTAGCGTGACATCTCCCAAAATGTACCTCCCACAGAAGCAATCTTGTCAGAGTAATACTAGCAAAGAAAATGTTAATCGTCGTGTGAATTACACAACTAAAAGTGGTCATCCTGTGTCAATTGAAGAAGGACGTAATTTCGCTCGAGAAAAAACATACGAGGCAGAAAAGCGTAATAGTGAATCCACTCGTACTGCTGCCCAGAGTAGCTCGAATCACAAGAGAGAACCAATTTATCAAGATCACACTCCCCATCACCAAACTGGTAATGTACGGGACTCGCGCACTTATGAAGCCAACTCACAGCAAAGTATCGGCAGATCTACTAACAAGCGAAGAGCGCAGAATGATTTTATAGCAAACGATGAAATGAAAAGAAAAATCCCAGATGAAGGTTTCCCTCATAGAGTAGTTTGCCATAATCAAGGGGAGCCCATAGCAAAGCGAACGAAGACACCAAGTCTTTCTTTAACGAAAGTCACAAGTCAACCGCTAGACGTCATTCAAAATGTTACTACTCAGTCTCACGGTACGGGTCATCTTGCTTACCGTCAGAATGATGCTATCTATTCATCCTGCCACACAGTCAAGGCACATGACGATCGATGTGGTAAGCTTTATAATACACATGCTGGTTTTAACCAAGGAATTCAAGTAAACGAAAGAAAAGTTTCGCATCTGGAACAGATTCCCGTCCAACAAACAAACGTCCAAAAAGAAGTTGTTGACTTGACTGAAAGTAGCGTAGCTAACACGTCAGCTAGCGATCCCATTTCTTATCCAAAACCTTCAAAGTCTCCTTCGTACACGAGGATAACACATACAAAACAGCAGTATTTAGTAGAAGATTCTTGTCAAAGAACTGAACCACGTCTCTTTGGACATTTGCATAACACACGTGTGAACCTAAGTAAGGATTTAACTGCATCAATTAGTCATCCTGAAGATAAACAATCTAAAGATTCTCATTTATCACGCGGACACTATAAAGAAACCTACTCCAATCCCCAACAGAACTTCAGGCTAGTGGAGGAAGTAAAGATACCGATGAGCGTTGAGTGTAAACAAAGCAAAGTAAAAGTCGAACAAAATCAATTGAACTCGGAAGTCCATCGGACTATTACTCACCGTACATTTGCTGAGAGTCCCGATGAACACTTTCAGGAGTGGCGACGAAGACAGGGAATAACGCAATACCCCGCCTATATGACTGTGAACCAAAATGAACAAACAAGACGTTCAAGTATAACAGAACAACCAGTAACAATGTGTCCTCATACCCCTCCAATTGAATCAAGGTACCTCTACGTACAGGAGGATGGTGCCATGCATCCTCGGGTAATAGAGGAGGTTCCTCTAATCCTCTCGTCCAAGCCTGGAATGTACTATCAGGAAGATTCCTTCTATAGTGGGGTGCCATTTTATCACGGGGGATGGAACACTGCAGGCGTCGCTGATGGAGTAACGTTCAAAGGGGATCCAGAGACTATTAGCAACAACAGTCACCTTAGAAGTTCTTCTTGTATTTTTATGCCAACTTCTCAAATGTTTGGATCAGCTGTACCCATAGCTCCTTTATCACCGCCAGTACTAAACCAAGGAAACGTGATGTCTGGACAGGAAACAGTCAGTATCCATCCTCATTTACTGATGACTTCATCATACTCTCATAACCACCAAATGGTTTCTCAGAATCCTACACGTCCTTTGCATTCCTATACTTAGGCATAAAGCGGTTTGTAGAAATATCATGCATTTGTTCTGACCCGGCAATTTCAAGACCCAAAAACATTTCGCAAGCCATAATGCGAGATTTTGTTTAAACATGGTCCAGAGCTACTGAAGGAGACACAAAATGCATTTGGGTCTTGAAACATTGCTGTCGTTAGTTTTCAGTTATTTTAATCACCATAGTACATAGTTGTTTACTCTTTCTCCTTCTTTGTAAGTATTCAGTTTATTCATACGTCAAAATTAGCTTTTAGTATCGCATTATCACGGTATGCTCGAGAACTAAATCGAGTTCAGTCGGAATGGTGACGACATATATATTAGAAGTTTTAACGACTCAAGATGGATCGCATCATGTGACCATGTGACTATGGCCGACCTTTATCACGCGGCAGCCATGGTGACTGGAACAATAAATTTCCCCCGCGAAACCTCACATTCAAGCGCTTCAGGAAGAGGTTACATGGCGGCGTGTGATGAATGTCCTCGGAGACAGGTGAATGTATGCCTCTCTGCTAGTAACATGGTTGCTTTTAGCTCTGTGTTTGTGTGTGTGAATCGTTGTAAAAAAATATCAAATATGTTACTGTTCAAATGAGTGTTCATTTGCAAAGGATGTTTTCAGAAAGTTATGGCAGGGTCTTTCTGACGTACTTTTGTAAATTGTAAAAGATACTTGTGTACGGTGGATCTACCCCTGGTTAGCATTTGCACTTCATTTGCCACTGCCACTCTTCTCCCACTGTTTGTCATACATCGGTCTACCTTCGACTTCAAAGTTGTCGGTTCTGGCGAAAATATATATAATATTTTAGAATCTGTATGATATTATCCAAAGCATGATTTATTTAGCTATTATAGTATCGTTATATACATATTTCAAAAGGATCGCCAGAGCAAAAACATACAAAAATATATATACATACAAAGACTGCAATCAGTGCAAACTTTCAGCATGCTTTTAGCCGTTGTTGCAGTTGTATTTGGTTCATTCTGATCGGATCCAACCCGCAACACATGCAGTGCAAGTTTATAAGATTTGTTAAGCCAAAACCGAAAAGCAAAACAAGCCCTGGGCCGTTTTGTTCAAAGCTGGATTAGCGCTAGTCCAGGATTAACTCTATAGGACCTATTAAGAGTTAACCCAGGATTAGCACTAATCGGGCTTTGAACAACTGGGCCCTGGGTTACAGGGAAGCACTTGAGCAAGAACACCTTTGGCATTCAAGGTATAGTGCTCACGGAATTATAGGTATAAAATTTGAATATGTTTCTTTGGACCAAAATTTTATATACCAAAAGAATGACTAGTAGTTTTTTGAGTAAGAAATTTCGGACGATATCGATATCCAGGTATAAAATTGCATTTACTATGGTTTGGCGGTAGTATTTGGAGACGCCGTCCTCTGTTTTGCATCTTGATTTCATTCTACTACCAACACTAACAAGCTCTTCAAACGTTCGATCCTTTTTCAAATTATCGTGAATGCGAGACTTACATGGGAATACAAAAGAAATGCCACAAATTTCATCGAGAAAAAGTGTTGTTTCTTTTGTATTATCATATTAGCCTCCCTTCCACGATAATTTCGAGAGGGCCATTTTTTATCGCTTTTTGAGAAAAGTGAAACAATCCGTGTAATTAGTCAATAGATCCTTTTCGAGCTCCAAATTACCAATGTGTTTCTTGATTACAGATTCATTTGCTCAGGCTAAGCCTCGATTTTGTGAAGAATATTCACGTTTCCAGTCAAGGTCCGTCAAGTTTCAAAGTATTCGTATTGTTGAACTTGTGCATTCTCTACTTTATCGTTGGTATTTGCGAGTAATTAGACACTGATTCGAGGCTAAGCTTGAGCAAATGAGTCTGTAATCAAGAAACACAGCGGTAATTTGGAACTCTAAGAGTGTCTTTTGAACCTAAGAATGTACGCAGTGGATTCTGGTAGTTTTAGTATATTCTATGATTTAAATGGGCCATAGAATTTTCAATTTGCTCTGGTAACCTTTCTTTAAAAAAAGCTATTTAGCCATTTAAACTGTCTTCATTTACATAGCATATACTCATTTCAAAGTTAGCGGTCACCTAAAAAGCTACAAAGCTGAGGTCGACAAGGATTATGGGTAGATATAGGTAGATAAATACAGAATGAAGAAGATACCAGAAGGACTATCTTTGAATCAAAAGATAAAACCAGTGATGAAAAGCAAACCACTGAGTGATGTGCGTCGCTAAGACCAGAAAAGTGTCGTCCTTCTGGTGATCTAACAAGTAAGCTTAAGAAATTTTATAAATATTTATTTGTATTACAGAGTGGAATTAATATAAATATGAGATTAGGAAATAACCATAGATTTCACATAGCATAGATTTTTTGTAACTCGTTTATAAAAAAAGTGCCTTCATAACATATTTTCTATTGATACATCGAGGGAGGTTCAAAAACCAGATTGTTCTTTCTTTACAAATCTGGTCCAGCATCGGGAAGAAAAATCAGCTTGGTAGAACTTTCACGAATTCGCTCGAGTGACCACGAAACAGTGGTTCGGAATCGAAGGTTAACCCTGATAAACTACAGTAAATGTATGAACACATCAACTCCAACCTCCTTTTGGAACCATTTACTCGTGGTCATCCGATCCACGTTCCAAGTTTTATATATAAAGTATTTTGATATAACGACCTGCTAATAATATTATACATAGAGGCTACGGGTGTTTTCACTACATTTTTTCTGACAAATGAAAAGGTATATTTTTCTAGGAAGAAACAAGATATGTATTTTTGTATACAGTATATAGGCAGTTATTTTTAACAGTGAAAGAAGAAAAAGTGTATATATTGAACCGCATTCCTTTAGCTGGATTGCTTGTGTGAAAAAGGATTCGCATGGTTTAGATAAAAAGTAATTAAACTATTTTGTTATTTGAATGTGTAGTCTTCATTTGCCGTGAATACGGTTTTAAGTCCTTATCCTATAATACTTGAAGGTCTAACCATTCGTAGATATAATTACAAAGGCAGCACCCTCGGTTATTTTAAATATTGGTCCGGCCGAGGCTTGAACCAAGACCAGCCCCAACAACAGAACGACGATCTTACTAACTGAGCTAACCCTGTGGCAACTCGTGGAATGTTCATAAATTGTTCCACTGACAAAAGTCTGGAACCTATAACACTTGTATCATAACGACGGTATACACCTAATTGAAAAAAACGTCGGGTTCAAAAAAAGCTTACATCATCAAAGCTAAGACCGAAGGGGAGCATGGGAAGACAAACAATTATGCTAATTTCATGCGTATTGCAGTTTTCCCTTCCTGTGCACATTTTATGCATCATGGCTTTGGCATGTTGTTAATCTAGGTCGACTGGCTTTGCTCTACTGTGCATTTTTACATGTCTATATGCAAATATAATACGCATTTCGAAGTACCCAAAATCCTTTTCGGTCTTAGCTTCGATAACATGACCTTCTCGAACCCGACTTCGTCTTTTCAATTAGGTGTACCTCAAATCAATACATAGGAAGATTTTGACATTTACAAAATTAATTTTCGATAACCTGTGTTCTGTGTTTCTTTCTGAAAGCGAAAAATCTGGAGGACGTAACATGAACTTGTGCAGCAGCATTAACCTGTGTACCATAGGATCGTAAGAACCATTTGAACCTAGATACCGGAGCATAATTAAGCTTTGGTACCATAGCATGAACCTGGGTACCTTCGCATGAACCTGACTACCATAGCATATAAACCTGGTGACCGTTGCATTGCATGAACCTGGGGGTACCATAGCATAACCCTGGGTACCGTAGAATGAACCTGGCTATCGTTGCCTAAACCTGGTTGCCATAGCAAGAACCTGAGTACCGTAGAATGAACCTGGGTACCGTAGCATGAACCTAACTATCGTTGCATAAACCTGGGTACCAAAGCATGAAGCTGGTACCATACAATAAACCTGGGTACCGTTGCATTTGAACCTGGGTACCATAGCATTACCCTGGGTACCGTAGCATGAACCTAGATACTGTACCATAAACTCGCTAGGTGCCATAGAATGAACCTGGGTACCATAGCATGACTCTGGGTACCGTAGCATGGACCTGGGTATCATTGCATAAACCTGGGTACCGTAGCATGAACCTGGGTACCGTAGCATGAACCTGGGTACCATAGCATGAACCTGGGTACCGTACGCGTAGCATGAATCTGGGTACCGTACGCGTAGCATGAATCTGGGTACCGTAGCATGAACCTTGGCACCATAGCATGAACCTGGGTACCGTAGTATGAACCTGGGTACTGTAGTATGAACCTGGGTATAAAAATCGCAATTTCTCCATTCAAACAAGAGAAAAAAGTGAAAATTGGTTTTGAATATGTTTCTCATTTAATTTCCATGCTTTTAGTTGCATGCGCAGAAAAAATGCGCAGTGCAAAACAAAGGAATTACCTTAATCCCTCTAGACCGGAAGTGCAATATTTGAAACCGAGTTCGTAACGGGAAAAACTAGCGAGCGAGACTTGGAGAAGCCTAAACAACCAAATTCAAAATTTGCACGGATGTGAGGCTTAAGGTAATTCCCTCGAAAAAAATTTTGCCGGTAACTCCTGAAACTTCGCATGTACATTAATTGTGCTATTACGGTGGGCGAGAGCGGACATAAAAAAAGTCAAAATCAAAAATATCGAAAGTTCAAAAGTCAAAGTGATTTAGGGCCATATTACAAAGTGAGTTTGTCTTTTAAATCAATTTCCTATTGTTATTTTGTCACAAGACATTTTGACATTTCGTCTCAAGCGACTTTGTCGTCCAGCATTTTGTTATGCAAGACTTTCGCTTTTCACATCTTATCGTCCTGTATTTTGTCATGAAAGACTTTCGCTTTTGACATTTCTGGTCCGTGTAACACTCCACACATAGCTTTTCAATTTAGTTAGCGTGAATTGGACATATGAAATTTGCCTTATTTTTGAATTTTCATTTTTTATGATCATGTCGAAATTCAAAAATTATCTCGTCAATGTCAATTTTCAATTTTCGAACTCAAAAATTAAAAATTAGAATAAATATTTGAAATGACTTTTCTAAATTCTGATTTTGTACTCTGAAAACGAACTTTGGAAAAATATCCTGTAGACAGGGGGAGGTGAAGATTAGGCGGACTGAGGGTAGGTGGGTCCACTAACAACAATAATAATAAAAACATAGAGGGAGGGGAGGCACCAAGAAGGGTGTTACTAAAACGAGTAACGCAGAAGACTGAAAATTGGTTTTCAATAAGCTTCTTATTTAGTTTCCGAAAGAAAAATGCCTAAACTTTGTTAGTTCCATGCTTTTAGTTGCATGCGCAATGCTAAACAAGGGAATTACCTTAAGTTGTGAACAAAGGAATCTGGTGTGATTCGTGATTTTTGAATCACGCTACATTACTTTGAGTCACGCCAGATCCCTTTGTTCACAACTCACATTGGTGCGAGTTTTGCATTTGGTCTATAGGAGGTTTTATGGAATTTTTTTGCCGTCCATTCCGTCAAATGTTATTGAAAAACTATGCAATATTAGTCATCTTTTTTTTCTTAAAATGGGATCGCAAAATAAATATCGCTTTTCTGTTTGAGATAGATAATAATAATAATAATGATAATAATAATAATAATGATAATAATAATAATATTATTATTATTATTATTATTATTATTATTATTATTAATAGTGCATTTATATAGCGCATATCCAAATGAATGCTCTATGAAAAAATGCCGAATCGAGATCTAGAGTTCCATTCAGTGATTTTACATCGATTTTTTTATTTTTTTAATCTTTTTTACGAAATCGTAGTTAACAGCAACAAACCACTCATTCCCAGTTATTAAACACTATGAACCTTCAATGAATTGTTTTCTACGGAACTGAAGGACTGCAGTGTAATCAAGCTTTTCTGAGTTTAGGTCACTTCTTAGCGCTTTCAAACACAAAATTGTTTTCCGGGAAAAAATTCGGTTCTTCCGAAATAATAAGCTTAAAATACTTGTGGTTTTGACTTTTTTATATTTGTTTAATCTATAAAGCATAAAAGTCATGTCTGAAAGGAAGTCACTTTAAGGCAGACATGACTTTTATACTTTATAGGTTAAACAAATATAAAAAAATTCAAAACCACACAAGTATTTTAAGCTTATATTTTTTCCATATAGACCATTTCGGAAGAACCGCAATGGTCGTCTTTTGCACAGGTAACCCAAGCTTGGTTTCTGTGGTGTCATGTTATAAGGAAATGTATGTGGATTCTTCAAAAGATTCAATAAAATCATTGAAACGTGAAAGAAAGCCGCGAAATCTTACCCAATAATTGAGAAATAGCACTTCTTTCGCTCTGTGTGGTTATTTTTGGAATTCAGCTCGTTTTAAGGGTCCCCCCCCCCCCCCCCCCATCTTCGTTTTTAGCCTGATTGCACCACCGGAAATACGTCACGATTAAACCTTCTATAAATATTGCAGATGGTCACGCAACTTAGTTTATTCTTGTCGTTTATGGCGACATTTTTTTCGCATGCAAAGCTTTTCGATTAAACATAAAGATTAAGCAAAAGTTTTATCTAAGCAAAACATGGCTTTCATTTACCGACCTACAAGCATGCTTCCCAGGCTAAGAAACTTTACACTCGCTAGACCTGCGTGTTCAGCATTAAAGACTTCTGTTCGTCTTCAAGCAACAAATACAAACACAGCAAGCGAAGATCAAGTCAAATCGTACAACGAAATCCCAGGTTCAGGAACCCTCAAGTCTCTTCACAATTTTCTTTTAAAGGATGGAATATCTCGAATGCATCTAAACCAGGAAGAATCAAGAGACAAATACGGTCCTATTTATCGAGAGATTCTAGGGCCTTTCAAGACAGTGTATGTCTTTGATCCCGATGTGGTTCAGCAAGTGTTCCAAAATGAAGGAGAGTATCCAGCAAGAGAACCCTCTTCCCCTATATGGCAGATGTACAAGAAAGACCGAGGTCAGAGCGAAGGTGTTTTAACTCTGTAAGTACATTAATAGACGTGAATGTCTTTTTTGGATATACAGTCTGTATTTTAAAGACGAGATCTAACCAAGCTAGGAGTCACACGTTAGGCAAAAGTGATTAAAAATAAATAAAAATCAAGAATATGAGGTTTGATTGAGTCCAGACAAAAGATAGTTTCTAGAGAACTAGAGAAGAATATTATAAAACCTGTGCCCTTCTTATGCTTGTTGACATTCGAAGGATGCAAAGTATATTTCGATCGATTTCACATTTTAATTATTATTTAGTCGGTAAGATGAGAAATCGTCCTTCTATTTTCCTTTTGACACCTTCTTTTGTGTAGTTATTTTTTATTTTGTTGAGTTTGAAAGCGAATTCTGTTATGAATTAATTGTCTGAACTGCAATGTCCTTCTTTTAAGCGTAGGACGGAGGGAGGAAGATCTTTTAGTGTAACTACTTGTCAGCTATGGAACAGCTTGCCTTTAGCCTTACGTCAAAACGATTCTTTGACTGCATTTAAAAGCTCTTTAAGAAATTATTTCTCAGATAATCAAAAAACTTTAAATCATATTATAGTATAATGTAGTTCATTCTATTTTTATTTTATTTCTTTAAATAATAAGTTATTAACTATTAGTTATAATTTATTTTTTAGCGTAGGGGTTTTTATCTTGTAATTATAATTTTATAGTTTTTTATACACATATATTCATAGTTTATATATGAGAGTGCCACAGGTTTGTTAGCATATTGCTATTTAGTGCTACCCTCAGTAAATAAAGAGTTTATTATTATTATTAATAAATGCGAAAGACGACTTATCGGCGAGACGTTAGCCCGGGATTCGCCAGACGCGGATTCGATGAACGTAAACTAGTTTTAAAACATTTTTTTCCAATTAAACCTCTTCACTAATTGTCCTAAAGCACAGGCAGCCCAAACAAGGTTCCTGTGTATGGTTTATAAGGGAATGTATGGAAGTTATGATAAAGTTACGAAAATAAAATGTTTTACTCAATAATTTGCCTCAAAACTTGCTGCAGTTGTTGCTTGATCAGTCTTCTGGCGAAGTTTCAGCGCGATTTGAGGCCGTTTCGTGGTTTTTCCAAAATCCGCTCTCCTACCTTTCCCCAACCCCGCCCCTAAACCAAACCAATCTCAGGGCACGTTGCAAATTCGTGAAGCCCAACTGAAGATTTTCATCACATTTAATAATTATGAGCTGGAAAGTCTTTGCAATGGGTTTCAGAACGTCAGATGTACAGGTGTACCGGTTTTCGATAATAATTAGTGAAGTTATTAAACTTTGAACTTGCTTTGAAATTCTCCAGCAAGTGTGAATTCTTCCAAGTGCCCCGGTCGGGGATGGGGTCACGAAGGGATTTCTTCCAAATTTTGGATGGCTTTAACGGATTCAAGGAATACAAAAAGCAATGCAATGGGTTAAGTAGTATTATGCGGAGCCGAAGTGAATCATCGTCGGTATTACTAATTTATTGAGTGAGGTGAATGTAATGGTTCATTTTAAACTTCTTTAGGACAATTAGTGAAGAGGTTTAATTGGAAAAAAAATGGTTTAAAACTGGTTTACGTTCTTCGAATACGGCGCGGCTGGCGAAAGGCTGAATCCCAGGCTAACTTCTCGCCGGTCTTGAATCAAGTATAGAGTATAATTGCAGAAGAAGATATATTTGCTAACGCTTTTTTTTTTTTTTTTTCAATTTAAAAGTCGGGCTGCATGAGTGCTTTATTTCAGGAATCATTCCATCTACGAGCTCAAAACTCAATGTACAAGATAATCGGCCGTTTACAATCGGGACGATCAACAAAAAGTGTTGCGTGGCATGGATGGGTGGCATAGTGGTTTACCGCTCGCCTCTCACCACTGTGGTCCGGGTTCGAGTTCCAGCTCAGACTGGATCATATGTGAGTTGAGTTTGTTTGTAGTGTTGTTCTCTCTCTTGCCACGAGGGTTTTCTCCGGTATCTCCGGTTTCCTCCCTCCATAAAAAGCAACATTGAGTTGAGTGTTGTATGTTGTAAATATAGAATGTAGTGGTAGTGCGTGTGGAGGGAACCTCACGGAAGAGCCCCGCATGTGGAGTGGTGGTTGTAAAATATAAGTTTTTTTATAAGTTTTTTTGCGTTTTTTGCTACTACTTAAGTAGTGTTATAGGTCGATAATTACCCCCTTTTTTGCGCCTGAAATGCGCCTGAATTGCGCCTGAACCGTTCGCGGTCCTGATTGGTGTATTTGATAAGTCGGAAGTGACGTCAAGACTCTGGGATTGCGCCTGAACTCATTTACATTGCGCCTGAACTGATATGTAAGTTCTGATTGGTCCCGAACTTACAGGAAATGACGTCAAGATGGCGCCTGAACTCATTTGCATTGCGCCTAAACTCATTTGCGTTGCGCCTGAATTGAAATAGATTTCTATTGGTCCGCCTGAACAGGTTGAAATGTATGACGCTACGATTTATTAGCATTGCGCCTGGACCGCAAGTAATTATATGTTGAAAGGAGCAATCTTTATCATTCTTCCTCTCCTCCTTGCCCTTACGATATCACGTAGTTACCGATCAAGAGACCTAAACCATGAAGTTGAGAAGTGGCCGTATTCTTAACCCTATGCTGTTCAAACGCAGAACAGGACAAAAAGCAATAGCAAATCTCGTGAAACAAATGGAAAACACAAAACTTGAAAAACACCAGGATGAAACAGGGAGGATCAGGGAGCTTCAGATATTTTTCAGATTTTTATTCTATCAATGCTGTGAGGACATTGCCAACAAAGAAAGGATAGACGAGATTGAAAGAACCAAGGGAAGAAAGGTCACTCTTGATGAACTAATGCATTGGAAAGCAGACGAGTCCTTTTGGCAAAAGACCTTTCAGAAAGCCTGGTTTCGTATGCAAAGAAAACTTCCCTTGCCAATATTGTTAGAAGCTTTTGACTCTTTCATGAAGTATGAACATGGTTTAGAAAACCCCGAGTACTTAAGACCATTCCTGAGAAACTACCTCCACGAACTTTACGATAATAACGACAGTGGAAAGATGATAAAACTGATGCAGGAAATAAACCACGTTAAGGGCCATGCCTTCTCAGTATCTAACAAGAAAATCTACCTCCAAGAGCTGGCTAGTGACTTGGCATCCCAGACCATCAATCCTTTGTTTGACAACCATCCCACTATCATATCGTGGGATGTATTCTTCCAATACTCCAAATCAAGATGCTGCTACATCCCCGAGATTGATGGTGGGTGTACTGTGAGAAAACTGTTTCTCAGGGTATGCAATTTTTCCATGTTTTCAAGCCCCAGCTACCAATACAGGATTCTCAAGACTGGAGAAATTTTCACTAGTCCCGAAAAAGACATCCGCAAGGCATTTTTCCTCCACAAAAAGTGTACGGATAAAAATGCCCAACCCATTGCATGACATTCAGAGAATTTGAGAACTTTGAACATTTATACTATTAATACCGTGTACTCTAATAGTCATATATTGTAATAAAATTCTTTGAAATCTCAAATGAAGGTGTTTCTTCATTAATCAACTATTGAAAAGAGTTCCACACTCCCCAAAACGCGCTAAATTATGAGCGGTATTAGATATAAAGAGCGTGTTCCATTCAAGCTCTCAATCATTTGCTCGAAATCATGGACCCCTTCACATTTGCCGAAAAGCAACTTATTTTGACTTACGCATCTGAAGTTTGTAAACAGATCCACCAAATTGATGAAAATCAGTGTTGTGGCTGTAAAGATAAAACTAGTAACAGCGAGTGTCTGATGCTAACGGAAGATGAAAAGATAGAAGTCAATTTGGATTTGGCCCTAAAGAATGTGATCCTTAAAGTAGTAAATGATAAAATCATGGCGAACATGTCACCATTTAGATTATCCTGTACCACAAAAATTGGACTCGAATCATGGTTGCGGAGCGACCCAATCTCCTCACGTCCTGATCTACAGAAGAAAGTCAAAGACACCGTCAAGATCATAGGCATATATTAAGTGACTTTCTCCGATGACATCAGCAATTGTTTAGAAATATATAAGAACCCCAGCACTCGAATACGACAATCATTTCTCATGTGGTGGCTGCTCATGCTGCTTACGATTATTCCTCTGATCTTTTGCTTGGTGCGGGATTCTTATCGCTGTCCACTTTGGAATATCCACGAACAAGTTGATGGTGAATATCGACATCAAGACGTCCAGTACGATAGCTCAAAGTATCTCTTGTGTCGACAATGCAGTGGTTATGATTGTCAGTGATGAAGTGGAGATGGTTGCCAGAGCCAAGATTCGACACGTCATTGAGTTCTTTTATGTCGAACTCTGCCGGAGAGAAATGATGAAGAAGCTGACAAAAGAGTGTGAAGGATGCGAAAACGATTGGCCAAGTCAGCGCGATCATATATGTTTGATGACCAGTGATCATGATTTGTGGACTTTTTACTTTCACGATGTTAAAAATGTGATCGATTTAAACATGATGCAAGATGTGTGTGCAGATCTTGTCAAGCTTGTAGATGTGTCTATGTCCTCAGAATGGGAAGCCTTTGTTTCCAACCTACCAAGCATGAACTCTAGCATAGCAATGATGATAGCAAGTGATATGTCATTTCCCGATAGATATAACAGACCGATTGTGAATTTTGTAAATGACATGTGTGATGTAAAAGAGAATACTCGTGAACTATCTTCAGAACTATTCAGTGAGTTTGTAAATGCTATGAAAAATTAAATAAATGTTACATCTTTCATATCGAGAATCATTGTTGTATCTGACTCCAAGGGGTAAAGACATGGGTTGTTTTCCACCATCCTATCAAATCGGTATTGAACGGTTATTTAATCGCATACGCTGCATCTTAGCGTGCTGTGGAGGGACGATTGTAGTCAAAAACTCAGAGTTTTGCGATGGACAAAGTCCTCAACCAGATCTACTACGATCTTCGAAGCGCGGGAAGTTTTTCGGGGGTGGATGCTGTTTTCCGTGCCGCGAGAGAAAAGGGGCTCAAGAAGATCAATCGTAAGCAAGTTAGAGAATGGTTAAAGAGACAAGAAGTGTACACGTTACATCAACCTGCTCGTCGAAGATTTACAACCAATAGAGTTATTGTACCTGGGATAGACGCCCAGTTCCAAGCTGATCTGGTGGATTTGAGTTCTCTAAGTAAATACAACGATGGATACAAATTCTTGCTGACATGCATCGATATCCTAAGCAAGTACGCCTGGGCTATTCCTCTAAAGACCAAGTCGGCGAAAGACATACTAGATGGTCTCGTTAAGATCTTTAAATCTGGAAGAATTCCAAAGAAGTTTCAAACGGACAAGGAAACAGAGTTTCTTAATCGTCTAGTACAGAACTACTTCAAGAAAAATGATGTCCACTTCTTCGTTACTCATAGTGATAAGAAAGCTTCGGTGATAGAACGCTGGAACCGCACGTTAAAAACTAAGATGTGGAAATACCTCACTTTCAAAAACACTTGGAGATACATTGACGTGCTTCCAGACCTTCTAGAATCTTACAACAATAGCTTTCACCGCAGTATTCGAATGAAACCCGTAGAGGTCAACAAGAAAAATGAATCAACGGTTTGGCACACGTTGTATGGAAGGACTATCGAAAGACCTATTCGTTATAAATTTCGCGTTGGCGATCGAGTCAGAATCAGTAAGGCTAAGAAGATCTTTGACGAGGGGTATTTGCCAAATTGGACTACCGAGATATTTGTCATATCGGAAAGGCTTCCAAGGCGACCACCAGTCTATCGTCTAAAAGACTTAGAAGGAGAAGTCTTGGGCGGTGTATTTTATGAAGAAGAGCTTCAAGATGTTCAAAAGGACGATGATGTTTATCGTATAGAACGTATCGTGAAAAAACGAAAAATAAAAAATAGATTAGAGTATTTGGTAAAGTGGAAAGGGTATCCAGATAAGTTTAATTCTTGCGTCCCAGCTAGTGATGTAAAAGAATTGTAACTTTCTGAATATCTAATAAAGGATAAAATGCTTTGGAAACGATGTTATGTTTCAGTATATATAGACACCGCTAATGCTAAAGCACTCACTAAGATTATTACCGTCATGGAGAACATACAATTCTATGTGTGGCTTCCTTCTAACAGCAGTATGGATGTATTTCCATCCAACACTCTCGCAGAGTTTCGAGTACATCTCCCTCAACCCATACGATTGACGGGTGATTGGGAAGTGGCTTTGACAGAGATTCAGTACCCCCATAGTTGGAATAACGTTCGCGAGGAGTCAGATTGGAATCGATTTTATGTCCGAAAGGGAAAGTCATTAGATGCGGGAGTGTTTATTGTTCCCCAGGGTCATTACTCTTCATTAAAGAGCATCATCGACAAGATGAACGATTTGGTCAAGACAACTAAGTACAAAGTATAAGGTTTGGTTCTCTTATGAAAACCTCAATCGAAAAGTTAAAGTCCATGTGAGGGATGACTATTCTGTAGTTTTCAAGGATTTTGGAAAGATGTTGGGATTTTCTGAAGGTCTGATCTCACAGACTACCACGGCTGAACGAGAAGCAGACCTGGATTTCGGGTTTCACAACCTCTACGTCTACTGTGATGTAGTGCAGCCACAGTTAGTTGGAGACACTCAAGTACCCCTGATACGAATAGTTCCTGTCGAAGGAAAAGATGGCGAACGCGTTAGTAGGTCCTTTCTAACTCCACAGTATCTACCAGTCAGCAGGAAACAGTTCGAGACCATCGAGGTGAATATAAGGCAAGACACTGGTGTGAAAGTCCCATTTGAATCAGGAAAAGTGTTAGTGACGTTGCATTTCAAGAGATCGTCTCCTTATTTCAACTAACCATGCCACATTCGAACGCTGATTATTACAGACATTACTATGTTAACCAGGCTCAACAACGAGGAGGAAGCCTGGCTGCTTTCCACGGAGCACCTGTGCAAAGAGGGTATGGATTATGCTCGATGCTTAAAGGTCTTTTTCGCTGGGCCATGCCTCACGTGACCACTGGTGCTAAATCTCTTGGTCGTCAGGCCCTGAAAGGGGGCTTGGGAGTAGCTCATGATGTTATGAGTGGTCAAAATGTAAGCGATTCCTTAAAGACAAGAGCGGGTGAAGTTGGCCGAGCAGTGATGAAAGACATGATAACCCAGAAATCAGACCAAACCGGTGGAAGAAGAAGGACTACAAAAAGAAAAAATCAAAGGAAATCTGCCATTTCACGTCCAGCTAAGAAACAGAGAACATCATTAGCTAAGAAGCAAGGCTTCAATTTTTTCTAATGGCACAGTCAAAATTTCACGAATGTAGCAAGTCGGAACTTGACCTCTTTGCTGTACCCCATGTTCAGACCAACATTGAAAAGGGACAATGGGTTGAATACTTTCCTGTGTCTAACATCACCGACTCGGGCCCTATTGAATTTAGCATATCAGGAAGTGGAGAGGAATACACAGATTTGAGACAGGCGTGGATCTACATTAAAGCTAAGGTCACCAAGGCTAATGGTGGAGATTTAGATACTACCACCGATAAAGTTGGACCGGTCAACCTTTTTCTCCAATCACTCTTCAGTCAAGTCGATGTCAGCCTGAACGAAAAAGTCATTTCGGATTCTACCAATACCAATCCCTATCGAGCTATGATTAGCACTTTATTGACTTATGGTTCTGATGCTAAGAAATCCCAACTCTCTGCGGAATTGTTTTACAAAGACACTGCTGGAGAGATGGATCTGGCGGATCCTGTCGCTACAAGCTACAATACAGGCTTGAATACCCGATACAAGTTTATCAAAGACAGTGCCGCCGTAGAACTGCTAGGACCTCTACATTCAGATTTATTTTATCAAGACCGTTTACTGCTGAATGGAGTGACCATGCGCATACGATTGAATCGAAGTAAGAATGCCTTTTGCCTCTTGTCTGCTGTTGGTGGAGCCGACTACAAAGTGAGCATTTCGCATGCCAGTTTGTTTATCAGAAAAGTAAAAGTAACATCAGACACGTTTCTTGGTCACGCGGCAGCCCTACAACATTCACCAGCCCTCTATCCCATACGAAGGGTGGAATGTAAAGTGCTTTCCATTCCCAGCGGCAACATGTCTTTCACCCCAGATGACGTATTCCTAGGACAGATCCCCAAACGCATTGTTTTAGGTTTGGTAGAAAACGCCGCCTTCAATGGAGCTTACGCCAAGAATCCGTTCAATTTTCAACATTTTAAAGCTACTCAAGTTGGGATTTATGTCAATGGAGAAGCTCAACCGATCAAGGCATTACAACTGAACTTTGAAAAAGAACAGTATCTTATGGGATACATGAGTCTGTTTTCTGGAACAAACACGTTGTATCATGACCAAGGAAATGAAATAACCAGGCAAGATTACCCAAAAGGTTACACCCTCTATGCTTTTGACCTGAGTCCAGATCTATCATCTGGTCCTCACATCTCTGCTATAAAGCAAGGAAATTTGCGCATTGGTTTTCAGTTTGCTGAGGGTCTTCCAAGTACCGTCAACTGTATCATCTATGCTGAGTTTGACTCTATGATCGAAATTGACTCGAACAGAACCGTCACTTACAACTGGAGCGGCTAGATGAATACCAGACAAATTGCTGCTGTTTTGAAAGAGGACCCGTTTACGAGGCGACAGTTTCAAGGTGTTTTTCCATCAGACTTATTGCCGATACAGATAGAGCGATATCCAGCAGCAGTTGTGGCTAATGTCGACCCGAAAGGAAAGCCTGGCTCACATTGGTGCGCCTTTTATTTTACCAAAGATCGAAAAGGCGAATTTTTTGATTCGTATGGGCTCAGACCTCAAGAATACACTCAGACATTTCAAGATTTCTTAAGGGACAACAGTATAGACTGGAGATACAACCAGAAATGTTTACAAGGCTTAGATTCTAACGTTTGTGGACACTACTGTTTGTATTATTTACTCAACCGCTGCAGAAATATTAGCATGAAAGCTATTGTAGGTCGTTTTAGCAACAATAAGAGGTTAAACGACAATTTTGTGTATCGATTTATTGTTAGACATTTTAGCCGTATTTATAATCATCTTAAGAAACCTGTATCCCATCAGACTTCAAGGAAAAAAGAATAAACAACTTTAAAATGGAAACACTCTTTTATTTATTCATTTTCAAACAACACTTGCATACAGCGAATCAAGAGCGAAACGTTAGCCAACGTCTGGGGGGCTGTCTAGGTCTTACACTCCTAATAGTTCCTGGCGTCTTATCTGAAGGGGGTAAATATGGCAGCTCACGGTAGAGACTACGCTTTGGAGTCGGGCCTCGCGAAGGATTCGTAGGGGGAGGGGTAGGCAACAGCGCACTTGGATCTTCTTGATCACCCATTCGAGATTTGAATTCTCTCAGTGCTCCCCTTCTTCGTTCATTTCTGACCAAATCTTCAGGAGCGTTCATCCTAGCAAGACCCCTTGCAAAGACTTGCCATCCTATTGGATCCACACCTTTGCGTTCTCTCATAAAATCACCTATTAAATCAACTACATGGGAGCCTGGAAGAGGTCGGTCTTCAAAAACCAGCTGCCCACGACTATCCCATTTCATTATTTCTGGGTTTTCCCTTATTTTTTCAATAAGCTGCTTGCCACGGTTTTTAAGAGACTTGGGTAAGGCACTGATAATGTCCCGCTCAATTTTATCCTGTACTTCCGGTCTTGAAGTTTCTGGTATTGCTGTTTTCTCCTCTCCCTCCTGTGGTTTCTTTCCATGCTCTGAACTGGTTTCGAATTTAATTTTCATGGGTTCTTCTTTCCTTTGATTGTAATAAGTGAGGTAGTTTTGAAGTGTTTGACTGTAGTGTTTGACTTTTTCTTCGTCTGATAACTCTTTGCTGTTCAAGACATCCTCCATGTCATGATCAAGCCTATTCAGCCTTGACGTCAGAGGTGCTGTTTGGATCTTTTCTCGCTGTCTCAACCTTTCCAAAGTCTGTTCAGGAACCAGAACCATCTTCTTGGTGTGATTCATTTGAGAAAATGTTCTAACGCACTTAGCACTGGAGGTAACAGAAGAGACAGGAAACTTCCTCCTTTCTGAACCAAGACCTTTCGCTTTTGGGATAAAGGGATTTGATTATCCACTAACGCTAGCAAAGATCTTTTAAATTTGTAGAGTTGTTTCTTCTGTCTTTGTGTGACGGGTACGGTGGACTTTAGAATATTATACACACATTCACAAACACTCTTGATGAGGTCGTCGTCAGCAACTTTGAGTAGGGCTTTACTTTGATGAGGTTTGCTTGTAGACAACACCTTTAGATGATGGAAGTTGTTTCTCACTCGTCGACTCATGATCAACTAAATTATCTAGTAGAAAGCACAATGCTTTATAGTTTTTTCACGTAAGCGTACTGTGTTTCCTCGGGAAAGATGCTTGTTCGAAGGCGAAAGTCTTCTTGAGTCTCTGGTTTGAGGTCACAAAGCAGGTATCCGTGGGGCTTGGCTGTGGCGTCGTTAAAGGCTTCTTGCATGTACTTCACATGACCTGGAAACATTTGTTTAGCCAAGTGGTTGATCTGACTGCTGTCTCTTGGAGACTTGAAGAGAACCATGTAATGAGCGTTGAGACTTATGTTTCTCAACTCTTTGCCTTGATGAAAAATATTTTGCAAAATGAATATGCATGAAAGATTCTTGTGATGACATCCTTTGGTAAAAATATTCGTAAGACGTTTGTCATTGCTCACTTCATTCATCAAATCGTCAATAATTACAAGATTTCGAATAGATGGGTCAATGCTCTCCTCTAAATCCTGAGGCAGTCCTTCCACAAATGAAATATTTGGTACGGTAACCATCATTTCTTCATATGCAGGTTGGTGCATGCCATAACACCATATAATATTCTGAGGAACCCCATCGAACATAGCATCAGCATTTTCTAAGAGTCGTTTAACGAACTGGGTTTTTCCACAACAGGTGGGTCCAGCGACAATGGCTCCAAAAGGGTGAACTAGTCTTGTATTCATTTCAACTGCAAATGAGCCAAATCATAAATCGACTGATTTATATAACTTTTTCTCCGATGGAATTAGCCAGTCGGCGCGATTTTTCCTGATATCTTCTCGAATAATTTTATACTTTTGAAGTTTCGCCTGTTGTAAATAAGGTTTTCTCTGTTCAGGAGACATATCATGAACTTGGGCTAAATGATTAGAAAGTTTCACTAGATATTTTGAACCACAATGTGATACTGGACAATCTTTACAAACGCGACGACTCATGCTATCAATGTAATGTGTTAACGAAAATGAAAATAGAATTTGGAAACGAGGACTTTTATCGAAATTTCGAGGGACAAAAGGAATAAAAGGGACAAAAGGAACAAAAGCATGCGCGTGTTTCATGTTTTGAAGAGTCTTTATTTAATTGAAACAAACACTGTCAAAACTAATTAAACAATCATCGTATACTATGTACACATTCATTAAATTCAGTTCAATTAAATATCTAAGGGGATTGTGGTGATACCATCCTCTAACACTATTCGCTTCGGATAAAAATACGAAAACCCGTTCCGAATTTGATTATATGTGTAAACACTGTTATTCCAAACTCTGAAACCTTTGTTTTGACCTGCACTACTTTTCTTGGTAAGCAAGACACTAAGGTATTTGTCTTTGTCGATGCAATTATTTTTCTTACTGATCCCTTTACACGAAAACTTATCGCTATCCCCAAAGCAGTAGTAAGTCTTAGAACAAAGACCTATAATACCATCCCCTGACCACTCTTCTTTAAACAGTCCCGGGGTACGCTTATCGTATGCTGCATTTGCAGCACTGTCAGTTCTCGGAAACCAGTTGGACATATCTTGCTTAAAATCCTCTTTCAACTCGGGCCTCACTAATTCCTCGATACTTTCCCCAGCTAAAGCAATATACGCAGAGTCTGTATCCATTTCGCAATATTGGAAATCATTCCTGTCTACATATTTGTCAATGAAATCAAAGTAAAACTGAAGCATACGCAATTTTGCATATTGATATACGAAGAATCCGATCTGGAGAGGTAGATTCAACTTGATGCGTTTCTTACACGACTGCACTTCGTATGTAGTATCGTCAATAAAATCTATCTGCCTAAAATATGGGGAATTAATAAGCTGACTTGCTTTATTCTCTTTGCAAAATTTTACGTCTCGATGTCTCTCTTGATCTGTAATAGTTTTTCCGTAGCTTGAATTTCCAACCTGGGAATAAAAAGTAAGAACATTAAAAAACACATAGTACAGAAGGGTTGTTTTTTTTAGGCAGAAACTTACCAACTTCATGGTTTCAGCAATGATGGCTTTATTGGGATCTGCATCTCCAGCACGTCTGGCATTGGATACTGACTCACCAAACGGTTTGAAGCAAGACATGGGAGTGTACACAATCACTTGGTAGATTCTTGTTACTTCAAGCCCATGATTCAGGTACCATCTTACAAGGGGAGTGGCCAACAGTATTTTTTCTCCAAAGTAACTGCCTATCAGACTCCGTCGCGGAGTGGGCATGATGTTTTGTTCTTCAGCGAAGGACATCATATGCTCGCCAATATCTTCACGACTGATTTTCGTATTCTTAAAAATGGGGCACATTTCACTAAACTTGGACTTTAGGTGTTCGGGGACCCGTATATCGCATTCAAGGCAACCAAACAAACTCCCATTCTTTATACCATCCAAAATTTGCTTTTGAGTCAGGGTCCAGTGACTGTCTAGTGGCCTTTCAAACCGTTCTTTTAAGAAGTCTCTCAAGGAAGGATTGGCTCGCGTTAGCTCTCGCCACTGACATTCCCACATTTCTACTAAGGAATATCCCTCGTTGCGTATGTACTGGGAATTTCGTCGAGTTTCCTCTAGCAGCTCCACCATAGGTTTCTTCCTCCTCTCGTTATACTCTTTCCCTTCAGTCAAATGACAGTCATGTCCATGCCACCAGCAACCTGATTGAAATAATTAAGCAAAGGAAAGACGGTATTAGTTTGATCTA
The DNA here is from genome assembly GCA_011057435.1 of Actinia equina. NCBI lineage: Eukaryota > Metazoa > Cnidaria > Anthozoa > Actiniaria > Actiniidae > Actinia > Actinia equina. Next base: position 103,069 of record WHPX01000046.1, read on the forward strand.
TAGGAATTCTTCCAAGAAAGCTGCTTTAACTTGTTGTAGTATAATCAACAAGTCTCCCTTCCTTTCATGTCTAAAAACTTTTAAGAAAGACCTTAAGACTCATTTGTTTAAACTAGCTTTTGAATTATAATTTATATATATTTTACAGCGCTTAGAGCCGACTTGTATAGGCGCTACATAAATCATATTATATTATTATTATTATAAAAGTAAAACAAATATCTTACCGTGAAATTGAAAAACAGTACTCGATGGACCATGGAAGCCATCTACTGGTAGTTGCCTGTCCCCAATTCTCTTTTCCGTATCGTTCATATCGTGACGAATTGATATGTTCCTCTGATGGGCTTCCCACTCTAACCACTTCGTTGCCATCCTAATGCTGGTTTCCCTCTTGAAGAGATTTTCTTCGCGTCGACGTGTGTAGGGTCCAGTTGGCATATCTCGCATGATGGCCCATAGATATAGCGCGTTAGCGTCGTAACCAACTACTTTCTGACATGTCTTTGGTTTCTTTCCCAGGGCTATCATTTCTTTTTCTCTGATTTTGGTTTCGTGTTTTTCATGGTACCTGTGGAAGATGATACTTGGACCGCCCACCATGTTAGACTTGAATAGCGTGTAAAGATCTTTATTTTTCTCATTAAACAACGAGAAATGAATACCGGGTTCTAGTGTCTTGAACAGATAGGTGAGAGTCACGCCAGGTATGGAGACTCCCTGTCTCAGCATATCGATGTTTTTCTCCTTCCAGAAGTGACACATCTTCTCTAACGCCGCACAAAACGGTTGAACATCTAAGTTGTTATACCAGACTAGGAATTCTTTGAAGGTCTGCATGTTATGGTCTGCCCATACTTTCTGGCAATACTGGTATTCTTGTTCTGAAATATTATTGTTGGTAAGCGAAGAGTAGAAAGCTTGGTGAGGAGGTAGGGAACAGTAATTTAGCTTTTCCAGAGAGTCCAACCACTCATAAGGAAAGAATCCTTTGGTCTTGGGGCACTCATAAGCTTTAAGAAACTTATCGTAGCTGAACCCTGGGGCAAGGAAGTTCGTTACATCGAGGAATCGCAAGTGTTCTGTTTTAAGACACATCATGTTATTGTTCCGTTTGATGGCGAATTGCACCGCTTCGCTCTCTGCCAGAACAGGAAAGAGGAATTCTCTTACAGCATTCAGATCGTACTTTCCAGAGTTAAAACCCACAACTGGAAGCTCTTTTAGATAATTTTCCAATCTAACCTATGGCAGAGGGGAAAAAAGGAATAAGGATGAGTATCTTAATTTTAGCGATATTCTAATTTCCTGGGGGAAAAAAAAGAGACATATAGTCAGATTCGTTAGTTCAAAAGTCGTAAACATAAAAAGTATACCATATAGAAGATATCATAAAGATTACCTTCAATTTGAGTAAGGGATGCTGTCTCTTATTCTCTGTCTTTTCGATGTTTCTCAGGACGGGTCTTCTCTCACCTAGCTCCTGGTTTAAAGCTCTATAAAACGAAGGCTCTTCTTCTGCCATACTATCTTCATCATTTATGAAGGACCGGTCTTCTTCCGTTTCAGATTCAATATCCTCCTCATCGTCATCATTATCAGAACTCATCACATCTATTCCATTATGTTCTTCTTCGCTATCTGTTTCATTTAGTATGGGAGTGGCTCTCTTCTCTTTCAATCTGTTTTCAATACCTGTAAATACACCATCAAACTGTTCCTTCATTAATCGGTAGCTTTCCATACTGATCGTTATAAGGTAGTCTACCATTTCTTGAACTAGTAGCTTCGAGTCACCAGTTGAAACAAAACATCTTGGTTGATCGTACCCGGGTACATTAGAGCAAACACTAACGCTGACGGGTACGTGTTTTGCCTCCCAAAGCATTTTCTCTGTCCCATCGGGATTGTCGTTGCGATCAAAGAAGCATTCAAAATCAAAGGTGGCTCTGTAGGGGAAGAACTTGAGGTGCTGAGGAATACCAATCCCTTCATCCTCAAGATGATCAAAGATGTTTTTTGGAATTTTGTAGAAGCCACCTGGGAACTGATAACGAACTTTGGCTTCACATCTACGCTCATGTCGACGTTGGCCATAATCACTCTTGAAATATTTGCCACAGCGACTGCACGAGAAGGACTTGGAATACTTCTTTACATCATTTATGTAAGAGAAATGTCCTTCATACAGGTTAAGATACAAGGTACTACCGTAATTACAATAAGAACGGGTCACGAGCTTGGCAATAATTTCTGGAATCAACTCGTCATCATCAGAGTGTGACAGTTCTAATGTGTACACGAAGATATTTACTTCAAAGAGTTTCTCTAAATCTGAAAGGTCATCTGTAGTAACTCCCTGGAAGTCTTGGTCTGTTAAAAACAGGTCCCGATACCTAGAATAAAGAATAATGACGGTTATAGGAATATATCGAAACAAATTGATGCAACGGTTGTCGTTTAAAGTCTCGGTTTGTGGATAAAATAAATAAAAAAAATTCTTTTGTTAACTAAAGGCAAACAAAAGTGCAATCAAAAGGTCGCTAATTTATTCTAAGTAAACAATTCATCGGTTGACTCCACACTTCACGCTTTCACAAAAGAAACATATGCTTGACAGCACTTACCTTTCAAAATAATGCTTAGTATCCCTTTCCAAGTTTTTAAGATGAGCTCCATTGTGCAGCGCCAATGCACGAAAGAAGCACAAGTTGTCCTCGTAAGGTCTGCCTGTTCGAAAGTTGCAATCCAATGGAGTAATCCCACGATTTTCAACAATGTAATGTGGAAGTCGTTTTCCTCTACCGATGGGGTGGTTAATAACCTTCGTGACAAAATAACTAACGTTAGTCACTTGTTCGACGATCCACTTAGAATTTGGACGGTGCTGTCTGGCCCATTCTAGAACATCTAGGTTTTGCAAACCATCACGTACAGGTTGGAGATCAGCAGCAGTTGAAATTTGGAATGGTTCGTCAAAGACGTTATCGTTATTTCTGGAAGTGTAATGGTACTGTAGTTGATTATTCTCAATGTTTCTTAGAATAAACCCAAAGGCGATGTTTAATTTGAACACGGTATCTTGATCGTTGAACACTTGCTCTAGATGTTCGATGAGCCCTCCTGAATGAAGAGACTGAAGACGATAATTATACCAATTCAGAAGCTTGTTCTTACGAGAAAACCGCGTACGTATGTAACCCCAATGTCGTCTGTACTCTGGTATCTGACTCTGCTCATCTTCGGGGAGTCTATTGATGGATCTGGGATCTACCGACCATGTAGCATTTCCGTCATTCGCTTGTTTATCATTTCCACCGCAGCTTTCTTGTTTCCTTTTCTTGATGCTTGGTTCTGAAAATAATTAAAGCACTCTAAATTAATTGTACAACAAAGTGTAGCTATTCGTATGCCTCCCATAATAAATAAATTAATACATTTATTTTGTTTGCTATGTACATCCATAGTTATTCGTCTTGAACTAAGGGCTTTTTTAACAAGTAAGAGTCAAATTTTTAGATTTTCAGTGTATTTTGATAAAACCTACCTGGTTGACCTGTGGCTGGTCTCTTGGTTCCCTTCTTTTTCGGGTGGGATGCTTCTTGGTGCGTTCGGAAGGGTGCCAAATTAGCAAACTCCTCTCCACATTGATTACACTTATATTGACGTTTGATAGCCCGACGTTCATGAACGTTTAGTGCATGTCGTCTTGCATCCGATTTCCTCTTGAACTTTTTTCCACAGTGAGGACAGGGATGTCTTTTGTCATCATGAATTTCTCTTTCGTGGCGTCGTAGATCAAATTTTCTCTTGAAAGTCTTCTTACACGTTTTATTGGAAGGATCCTTTAAACAAACAAAACAAACATTGAAATTAGTTCATCGAAAATAAACTATTCAACTGACTGAAAATAGTATTAAAAACGTAAAAAGAAACTGAATTTACCTCTCTCGGTACACCAGCTCCGGTCTGAACTTCACTTTCTTGAACTTTAACCTTTAAATATAGAAAAATTATAAGATCTTAAAAAAAATAACACAGCAAAATCAAAACAATCAAAATAGTCTCGCACAACGTTATTCAACTGTGAAAAAATATTCTTACCATGTTGTCTCCACTACTATTTCCAGGCGTTGGCAATCCACGTTCGATTCCTTGTATGTACAGCTACTCTAAAAAAAATTTTCTCTCGTTAGTAAGAATAAATAAACTCGGTAAAAAATAAAATATAATAAAATAAAAATATTTTTTTGCTTTAAGAAGGCTAACCTCAAAATCTGCTGTCGTCAACTCCAAAAGACGATTTAGTGCTAACCCAATGGACAAATCCGGGATCCTATTCGAGTCCATAAAACTTTCCCATTCTGACAAAGAGTTGATTGCACCAAATTCTTGATCCATGTTAAAGTTGAAATAGGTTGGGCAATCGCTACTCCACCCTCTTTATAGGCTGTACATTTGCATTGACGCAAAACACATGTACAAACATCCCACACCCAATATTTGTACACTCTTTTTGCCGAGTCACGCTGATTTGATTGTTTAATTCCCGCCATTTTACACAAAAGCTATCAACATGATAATTTCTGAAGACTCGTCCCGCCATTTCGATAATCTATGAAAATAATACGGCATTGACGTCATTTCCTGTAAGTTCGGGACCAATCAGAACTTACATATCAGTTCAGGCGCAATGTAAATGAGTTCAGGCGCAATCCCAGAGTCTTGACGTCACTTCCGACTTATCAAATACACCAATCAGGACCGCGAACGGTTCAGGCGCAATTCAGGCGCATTTCAGGCGCAAAAAAGGGGGTAATTATCGACCTATAACACTACTTACTTATCTTGACCTTCAAAGTTACAAGCGTACATTCGATTTGTTGCCTGAAGTTTTCACATGAAACTTTTTATTTATACTGTGAACTAAGCGAATATTTGATAGAATTTTCTTTAGAAATGCTATTTAATTTGTCTTCAAGTCTGTGAATTACTGATTATTTGGTACAGCGATTACCCCTCACTTCACAACATTCCTTTAAATGTTTGCATACCCGGATACGCAGTGAAAAACACCACCCCTCCCCCTATAGATATGAAGATGTATGCGCGTATACACTCCAACATATACCTTCATATCTATAGGGGGATGGGTGGTCTCAGTGTTCACTGCGTATCCGCGTATTCGAGTATCCACTCCAACATATACCTTCATATCCATAGGAGGAGGGGTCAATCTCGTATCCAGAGCCTGCGTTTCTTCTGGCTTGCGGCGAAGACGGGCTCTGGCATAATCCATTTTTTTGAGAACAGGATTTCTTGGACTTCCGGTATAACAGCGCACGCCTTCAAAGACTTACCAAAAAATTAAAAATATTTTCCCCCCGATTTTCAATTTTGACTATAGATTTTGACTTTGATTATTTTGATCGATTATATCTAACTTTCCGAAAGTTGCGCATGCGCTATTAAAAGTGTTTGAATTTAAGCCAAGGAAATTGAAAGCTTCTCAATTTCTAATCGAAAGCTCAAATATAAATTAAAAGTGGGTTTTCAACAACTGAATTTTTCACTTCGAACAAGACGAAAGTAAAAACCTGAACTCCAAGTTTAGTACTTCCAAAATAAGCCTGAAGCGAGATGACGTTTTACCCCCGACTCTATACCATAATAGTTTTTAAAGTTCTTTCATATTAAAATTTTTGATTCCTTAGAGAATACAGGAACAATAGTCATAATTAAAGAACAAAAGCAATGTGAAAAGGATTATGATCTAGAGACGGGGGTAAAACGTCAATCTCGCTTCAGGCTTATTTTCAAAAATCCAATGGACGGAAGGTACCCACAGTGTTTTAATATGGTATTATTTATGAATACAAAAACAGGACAACCTATATCGAGCGTGTATTTAAGTCCGTCTTTATTCAACTCGTTCTTGTAAAAAATACCGCAACCTAACGCCCAACATAGCTAATGACGTGACGTTACTCAGATTACATATTGTAATATCCAACATGAGGAAATGAAAATTATGACAAGAGATATATAACGAATGATAAATTTAAATTCAAGATTAGTTGCAGTCCACACTGATATACTTATAATAATATAAGAACTTGAACTGAAGCTTTTTTGTCATTCATCTTTTTTGCAACATTTGGTACTTTTTCATTCACAGACATGGAGAAAAATGGTATAAAGCTCGCTCAGCCTTAAGTAAAAAATGCTCAAGCCCAAGGTGGTGAGCGAGTATGCACCCGAGTTAACAGGTGTCATGCAAGACTTTGTTGGAAGGGTGCTGGAACTGAGGGAGTCTTCACAAGACAAGACTGTGCCAAACCTACAGAATGAGCTCTTCAAGTGGTCTTTTGAATGTATGAAAAAATGTCATTCGTAATAACAACATAGCATAAATAGGAAAGGGAAACTTCTCAGTAACCCGCAGGCCATGTTAACTCCTAGTTGGGCTATTTTTAGAAACCGCCGGATGCAGTTTAAGTTCACCTTACCCTACCTCCGTGCATCATCAACTTGCGCGCGTGCTCTCTTTCCGTTTATTATTATTTGATTACTGCATTTACTGCAACATGTGACTCCTGTAGAGGTGCCAAGCATTTATTGGATTACAGATTACAATGACATGTTGATGTTTACGAGTATCATAGCATGCAACATGCGACAAAATATCCACTAACCTTTTTTTGAAATCAGAGCTGTATAAGTGCTCATTATTTGAATAACAAACATCTTGATGTTCACAGCTATTGGAACAGTTCTATTTGAAAAAAGATTTGGTTCTTTTGAGAAACCTCCATCAAAAGAAGCTCAACAGTTCATCAATGCTGCGCAGACAGTGATCAGTACCTTATTTGAGTTGTTCCTGTATCCTGAATGGATGGCAAAGGTGTACAAGACTAAGCGTCTGAGGTAAGTTTGACTGACAGGAAATTATAAAGCATTCGAGAATTGGCATTCCCCTATGTCTCATCCTTCTCGTGACACATCCTTGTCTTGGGCTTTATAAATGCACATAGTGCATGTGCAAATATGGCATTGTCTGGTTAGAATCATACGTGGGTTTAGATGGTGTGCAGATATTTGATTTGTATCACCATATTTTCAGCGACATGTACCAAATGTAAGAAAGTAAAATTGAATGGAAACTATGTTTCCTTTGGACTATATCAGGGTAGGCTTTTAATAAAACACTTATTTTTTCTTTTCTTTTTTTTATTTTTTCATAATAAATATATTTAAACGAAATCTTTAAAAAATGCCGGGAAAAAACTAAATGGGTAGTAATGGGTCACCATAGATAACCATTCTTCCTACAGGGCTTTCTATGATGCCATGGATGTCATGTATGACTTTGGAGATGCTTTAGTACAAGAAAAGCTGATTGAAATTGCTGAAAAAGCTAAAGAGATCGATGAGGATAAAGGGGCAGAGTTCTTGACATTTATTGTCGCTAGTAAGAAACTGTCCTCCAAAGAAATAACAGCCAATCTGGTAGAAATTTTAATGGCAGCTGTCGACACTGTAAGTAACAATCAATATGGGAAAAGCATGGCATTTTGCATAAATGTAGTGCATTTGATATTTCATAATAGTCAACAGTAAAACTAATCAAGAAAAATTCGAAATATAATCAGTATTCGTGAAATCATTTTAAACATATATCAAACTCACCAGGTTTTGTTAACTATATGTATGGATTCGATTTTCAGAAAATTATGTTTATGATGTTCCTATTTCTCGCAGTTCGTGTTTTATGAGGTCTAAAACCACTCGGCTACACCTCAGGGCGGATCTAGGGAACGGGTGCAAGGCGAAGGCACCCCCCTCCCCTTCCTAGACGAGTTGATATCTACTTGCATTATTGATAAACCACTACTACACGTTTATTAAACATCACACAAACCTTAAAACCTCTAATTACACGTGATTCCGAGTCAGGAATCGAACGCGACAGCCTAAAGGTGAGAGGGGAATGCACACAGCTACACACGCCAGCCTTATTTTAATTGATTTGTTTTCTCTTCAAGACTTCAAACACAACTTTGTGGACAATGTACAACCTAGCAAAAAACCCAGAAGTACAAGAACGACTGCACAAGGAGGTGACCTCCGTGCTAAAGCCAGGAGAAATAGCAACACCAAGCACAATCAATAAAATGCATTACCTGAAAGCATGTGTCAAGGAAACTTTAAGGTACTTTATTCATGCGTCTTAATACCCAGCCTATTTAATATTCATCTATAGTTAAGCATAGCCAATGGAGCAGAACTATGGTGTAATCAGATTTAGGTCCAGTTTAACTGGTAGAGATCAGTGTTACGTTTTCCCTTAGTATCAAAAAACAAAGATGGCGAACCACGCGTTTACTACAACGAAATTGGTCACCTGGTTACACAGGGAACCTAAATACTCTACCACACCTTCCGCTTTAGCTTCACAACAGTGGGTTTCTGATCAAGCATACACTAGTTTAAACATACAACAATGTTATGATTAAAGGTAGTGTGTTCATTGTCCTGAGCAGTCAAAGTCTTTAAATCTTGATGGAATCGTAACAACTCCTCCCGAACGGGTTGTTCTCATTATCTCAGGTGCTTATTCCCTTGGCTGTACTCGAGTAGCCACATTTGTACCGTCTTCCCGTTCGGGTTCATCCATCGTAGGTGGGCTGTGATTTTCAACTGAGTCAGTGGTTGCATCGATATCATGATCACTTTGGTTCCAATGCGTCTTCACTACCAGAGGAATCCTGTTCTAGGGGTCCTTGGGACAATGCAACTGTTAAACATATCCCCTCCACACTTTTCCCTGAGCTTGGACTTTGTATAGCATTGGGTCAGTCTTTTCCAAAAGATTACCACGGACCCACTTGGGACCATCTCAGTAGTTCCTAATCCAGACTTTATCGCATTCATTGAAACAAGTAATTCTCTTGTTTTCATCTTGTAGGAGTCTTCCATCCATCATCAGTACTCTTTACACTTGGTATAAAACAATCTAGTCTGGTCCTCGGGTTTCTCTGAAACAGCAACTGTGCTGGGTTGATGCTGGTGGCGCTGTACCATATGCCATCATCATGAGCCGGTCAATGTTATGTTGAAAGTGTCCTGTTTGACTCGTCTGCTTTCACTGCAGGCAAGCTTTGGACCAGCCTCTCAGCCAGGCCATTGGTGGCAGAATGAAAGGGTGCGCCTGTAACATGGCGCATACCATTCTTCTCTGTGAACTCCCTGAATTATGCAGGTGAACATCGGTACTTTATCTAAAGCTATTTGGCCAGGGAGGCCCAATCTGGCGAATATGGAGCGCAGAGTCCCCACAGTATCTACAACTGTGGTGTTCTTCATCACTACAATCTCGGGCTATTTGGTATGGGCATCTACACAGAGAAGGATCATCTTGCCCTTGAAGGGTCCAGCGACATTTTTGTAGATCTTCTGCTACAGTCTGTTCAGGAAACTACCAGCGAAGTTAATGGTGCCTCATGTTGGGTTCATCGCCAGTTCATGGCGTCCGTCGCACCGTCTTCCGGTGTTCTCAACGTCTTTATCCATATTCGGCCACCCAACGTGTGTGTCCACGTGCAAGGCCCTTCATTTTTACCACTCCTGTGTGTACTTCATGGATAGTGTTGAGAAGAAGGCTGTTTTGCAATTTCTTTCGTACGATGACCCTGGTTTCACACATGAGAATCTCTCCTTGCAGTAAGGTTATTTCATGCTTACGGTGAGCATATGTAGCGATTTCTCGGGCGATAGCTTCTTCTTTCATCCTTTCTGCAATGATTGCAGAACACCGGCCAAAACTGGATGCTAGACGCGTGTGCTTCTTGATCTCTTTTTCCGCAAATTCCAAGGTTTCTTATCGTGACTACTAGCGTACTTCTGTTTTATCAGACCTGCCCTTGGGGTTTTACTGACAAAGGTAGGTCATAGTTGGCGTGCTACTTGGTGTTTCGACGTTGAATAGTACAAAAAAAGGCTCCCTAGCAAGAGGTACCCACGTACCAGGATCATGATGTACTTGACTAAGGCTTTTATCTGTTATTTCTGTGAAGTCCTTCCCTTGATATAAGTTTGAAACTTCTTATTTCCCTACTTCACTTTCGCCAAGGCCACTTTCTTTAATCTGTGCATACTTTCTCAGCTCGCTTTATTATAGAGCGTGACGCGTAGGCAATTGGTCTCTTCCGATCCATCCGGCATTTTGAGATAGTGCTGCCCAACACCATACTATCACTTGCCATAACAAGGGGCAAGTCAGGAGATCACAATGGGTAAAAATCCTGTCTTCCAGAAGCACATACTTTACCTTTAGAAATGCAGCTTGTTCCTCCTTGTTCCAGATCCACTTGGACTCTTTTCTTAGTAGATTTTGTAGTGTTGCCAGTAGTGTGGACAGGCTCTGGATGAATCGAGAGCTAAGTACTGTATCATGCCAACAAAAAAAGGAGGTTTATTGACATCTTTGGGAGCAGGCATGTTTGCGATTGCTTCCATCTTGGCTGGAAGGCAGTGGAGTCCTTATGCTGATATCACATGGCACAAGTACTCCTCGAAGGGTTTGTATTTTGCTTGGTTTGCCTTTGAGCCATATTCCTCCAATTCTCATCTGCAAGCAATGGAATATACAATATCTCTATTATGATTGCTTGTGTTTTCAAGAATATTGCTTAGAAAACTTTTTTTCTCTTTCAATTTTTAGATTGGTTCCCGTTGCAATTGAAAACGCTCGTATATTTGACAGAGATGTCCCAATAATGGGATATAACATTCCAAAAAATGTGAGTAATTATGATTTACGATTTGTTCTATATGGATATTATCAAAAGAGGCGCCTTACAATGAGTTATGGATTTATGAGAGATGTTTCTTTTGAGGAACAGGCACTGAGGGTGGTCACTGGGTTCCTTTACGACCTCAGTGGTTCTTTTACATCCCGACATTGGTTAGTTATGATGATGTGTGTAAATATGGGACCGTCATTTAAAGTGCTCATCCGAGTCACTTGAAAAACTAGCCATTTGCAGTTGTCATCACAAAGGCAGCATTTCTCCTTTGTTATTTTAAGACCTTGAACGTTGAGTAGTGTCCAGCGTCGAATCATTGTATTTAATCTATTATTCTTGTAACGCAGCCAGAATATGAAATGTAGGGCAATGGAAATGAAATGTGGTTGGTCCTTGTAGTGTAGTGGTTAACACATCGGACTAGAATACCGAAGACGTGGGTTCGAATCCTGCCAAGGGCATTGATATTTTTCTCTTATTCCCTCTACTTCATTGTATACACACCGAACGCATAATTTATTACTACTTTACTATTATTCTTGTGTTTAGCTTACCGAGTGCTTAGTGTATCACGAGGATTCAAAAATGTTGAATAACGATTGAAATAAAATTAAATAGAATGGATTTTTTTCTGCGCATACGCAGAGACCATGCACCAACCATTTGGTCAATTATCGCAAAACAAATATTTTAACATGAATGGCGGACAATTTGCGTCATTGCCACGTTCCTTCAGGTTTCTACAGTATTGTCAAAATAATTAAAGGAACTTTAAGATTTACAAAATCTACGACGGGGACGTTAATCGGAAGTGTACTGAGATAATTTATTAGGTTTGGTTTAGTAAACCAATGTTCAACACATTTTTCATTTTCCAGTAGCTGAAATTGTTGTGTTAATCTGCAGTTTGGTCGTCATGGTTTCCATCCAAATATAATTCACGGAAAACTTGTTCGAGGTTATTCGTTAGTTCATTTAATTATTTGACGTCCGGCATCGCCGTGTATTTGAACAGATAACTGAAGATATAATTGGTTGTAGAATAGTAATGATAAAAAGGTAAATTATACACCGTGAAAAAGATGAAAAAACTTACTGACGTTTCGGACGCTAGTCCTTCGTCGGAGTACTAGCGTCCGAAACGTCAGTAAGTTTTTTCATCTTTTTCACGGTGTATAATTTACCTTTTCATCATTACTGTTTCATTAGAAACACCGACGCAGCTCACACTAGTTTTTAGCTAGTTATATCTTCTGGCTGTAGAATAGAAAGATAAAGAGAGGGGGGGGGGGTGTAATTATTGCAGGCACTGATCTAGATTACATTAGTATAACATAATGATATCATACATAGAGCTCAACAAGTTTATACTTTCATCTCTGTTGGAAAACCTCTATCAATGTCTATAAGATTCTATTTCTTTTCGCTCTTGATTGTTAATGTAACAACTATGCACGAGATAAAAGGTGTTATCTGTTTCCGTGTCAGGTAATGGTTCGTATTCCTATTTACGCGATGGGTCGAGATCCTAACCTGTTTGATGACCCCCTGTCCTACAAACCAGAGAGGTGGCTGAGAGGTGACAAATCCCATCCAGACTACCATCCATTTTCATCTCTTCCCTTTGGATTTGGTGTTCGTATGTGCTTGGGCAAGTACTCTCTAAGAACTTTCTTTTTAATTAAAGTTTTGGTCCAGCATATAAACTTCGATTTAACTCAGCGTTTTCACAACTAACTCAATAATTCCCGCAGTAAGAAGAATTTGTCAACAATTTCAAAAAGGTGTCCGTGGGTGTCAGTGCTTTAAAGCAAGCGTGTCCCTTTGTTTCATTTTTCGAATTAATTTTGCTTTTCCACAATTAACTAGACTTTTTCCTCAGTAAGAAGAATTTGGTCTCTCCTACTCTCTCCTAGCCCCTCCCACCCCTCGTCTCTCCTTCCCTTTTCTCTCCCCTTCCTCTGTCTTGCATTTTCTTTTAATAGCTTACGATCATAAAGCTCACATAATGATCACATCTTATGATATAATTATGTATACCAGGCTGAGCGGTGAGTTTTGTATCAACCAATCACAGCGCGTTTAACTGTCATTTTGTTACTTATGCTTTGCGCGCCGCGGTCACCGCTCACCTGGTAATACAATACAATACACTTTATTTAAGGAGGGTGACGAAATGTAATGAATATAACGTAGAAGTTTTGACAACAAATTGACTCTTAAGCTTTATTTAAACAGAGCTATAAAAATTAAATGAATATACTTGGATATAAAGGGGTGCTAGTTTTATTTACAAGGCATAACAATATTGTTTTCCAGGTCGTAGAGTTGCTGAAATGGAGATGTACCTGCTTTTATCAAGGGTTTGTATTCATTTTTTATTTATCTTAAAGGGGCACTTGGATGAAAATGGATAAAAATTGGAAATGACTTTAAACTTAGTTAAGCGTATCTATGTGGCCCTAATAGTACCCAAGCAACATACTCAAATTCTGTTGACAAGCAATTTTTCCGCCAAGAAATTGCAAATTCTACCTTGCTAAAATCGTATGATACATCTTCCGATGTTACTGACGTCGTAGTCAGATATAACGAAGATTTGCAGTATATTTTGAATAAAAATGCACCCTTGCTGAAATGTTCCATCACCATTCGTCCTAATGCTCCGTGGTATTCAAATGATATTTCAATTCAAAAATCGAAGAGGAGGAAGTTAGAGCGTAAGTGGCGTGAATCTAGATCTAAATTGGACCGCGATCTTTTTGTCAAGCAGTGCAAGATCGTCAACGACATGTTAACGCACTTCTAAAATGGTGTTATAGTCTAATTTAATTAACGAAAATCAACATGATCAGAGCGTACTTTTCAAAACTGTTGGTAAACTACTATTTGTACCGCAAATCTTTACGTATCAAACCGCAGTATATATATTATTTTTCTTCTTCTTTATTTTCTTTTTACATATCGTTTTTTGACTTTACTTGTGTATTTCTTAATGCAGTTCCCTATTGTAAATCACTAATGTGACATAGGTTTATATATTTTTAATACTTGCTGTCATATTATAGCTATATCAATTTTTTTAGTTCATAATTGTGAGTGTATGTGAAGGGCCAAAACACCTTCCAGCCTCCTTAGTGCCACAACAGCTACTGTTGGATTTAAGATCACACCCAAGGCCGTAACCAGAACCTTTACAGGGAGGGTGCACATCGAATAAAATCGGACCATTGATCGTTTCTTTTAAGAAAGCAGAACCAAAAAAATAAACAAAACAAAACAAAAAACAAAAATAAGATAATCAATAGAAAGCAGACAAAAAAACAAAAGAAACAAAAGAAAAAGGTCACCCAAAGAAAGCAGAACTAAAAACAAAATCAATAAATAAAAAAAGAGGTAACCGAAAGAAAGGGGGGAGGAGGAGGGGGGGCACGCCTACACTGTGCTCCCCCCTAGTTACGGCCCTGATACCTAAGTCGAACACCAGAGCTCAAAACAAATAAGCTTGTCATGACTCATGTTTTGGTTGCTACTCGCTATCTAACTGATCTTGGTGGCCAGATCAGTTTTTATTAGTACTCGTACATGTAACACTGATTCAATGTTTTTCAGATTATGCAACTATTTCAACTTGAATCCAAGAATGACGTTAAACCAATGACCCGAGGACTGCTTGTTCCTGACAAAGACGTGCTTATCAAGTTCAATAAGCGCTAGTGTGGGGTTTTCCCGACAATTGTGAGGGATTCAAGACTTTGAAGGGAATACATTTCATTATGTTAATACAAAATATCATAAAAAATGCGTTGATATCAAACATCACTCAATCATTACTCACAGCACCTACGCTACACACCAACCAACCAACCAACGTCTTCAACTATACTTGATATTTCTGTTTTTTGTGTGTGTTGTTATTTTCTAGTGCAACAAATTATGTAAAACGACCTCTATCTGAAAGTAAAATGCAGCTCGTAATAAAGCCTATTCTCTCAAAACCGCTTTGCATGCTGTACAAAAGATTTGGTTTGGTTTGGTTTTTATTTGAACGACAAAAAAATTAAATTCGATGTATATCAGCTTTTACAATAATATTCCTATATTCGTATTGTTTCAGTTATTGTTGGTGTACAACCACGTGACTCAAAACCCCTTGAGATAAAAATAACATGCAACGAAACAGGCGCCATGTTGGTTGATCTAACGAGAGAAACTATTTCTGGATGAAAATCCTGGATGAAAAACCTACATAGAAATTATTTCTAGAACGATAACCTACCTCATAGTCTAACGCCATAAGAAATTGGCCATTCCCATGCAATATCTAACTACACATTTTCACTCTACAATTTCATTTTAGGCTTACATTGGTTGTGATTTCGTACGACTTTGAAACAAAAAAGAGGGGCAGCTTGAAAAGCTTATTGATTTTATCAAGTAAATGTGTTATTTCACTAAGCTTATACATCGTCAAGTTAGGACTTATCTGAATCCAGCAATTCGTTGAAGTCAGTGATTTTATTTGTTGACGGATAAAATGGGTGGCGTACGCTCCTTCGTTTCGTTTCACCGCTGTGGTTCCAAAGGTTCGAGTCACTAGTTCGAGCCCTGTGGTACTTCACGCGAGGACACTGAAGATGATGATATTTCATATGAGGACACTAATGAGGATACTGAAGATTTGGATAGCGACGAAGAAACCGACATTGTTACTCATGAAATAGGAATTACTGATAGTGAGGAAAACGATGACAGAGAAAGAAGAAGCCGACACCCACACACTGTACCATACCAGTCCGTTATTGGAAATTTGTTTTTGGAAAAAAAAAACTGCGAATGCTCTCTGAAAATGTAAAAATATATTTAAATTATTGATCTTTTATAGCAATTTATGGGTGCATGATACCGTAAAACGCATTTCATTTATAATAATCGCACTACACAACTGAATTGCGCTTGATGCAGTTCGAGTTATTAATTATTTTTACAAGAGGTGATCTTGTGATGTTTTGGCTCTAAAAACTACTACAAATATACATGAGATATAGAATATTATATATGCAGAAATTCTGATCCAACCAAGTATATGTTGTATAACTTTGAATCCCGCGGGTCTATTACTCATATTGCATCCTATATACTTGTATACTATATACCTGGTTGGATCAGAATTTCTGCATATCGCAGTATATATATGTATATATATAAAGAGAATATGTATATAAATATAGAAGTTTATTGGGGCTTTTATTTTGTTAAGAATAATATTGATATAACATATGATATAACATAACTTTTGTGAATTCACGCATTTTGATCTTGAGATACGATCATCGAATGAAAGTTTTCTTTAAAAATGTACATTGATTTACAGCTAAATTGATGAAAATAGAAAATTATAATCTGTAAAGCAATTTTGACGGATGTCCTAAGCAAAGATTAGCCTCTTTACCGTTTTCAATGAAGCATTTTGATTTAGCGGAATTCGAAATTCAGCGACCTGCTTCTCCTGAAAATTTCCCGAGCGGTTCTTAGTTTTTGAAGGAGGCTTAGTGATTCCTAACACATGATAACTTGGACTCGTATTATTGGAATTCAAAAACGCTTTCCCCCAGAATGGCTGTCACTTAGCCTGCAGAGCAGGCGTTCTTTTGATGGATTTGAGAGGGAGAATCGGGGTTTGGGGTTCCTGTTTCGACCAGAGGCCCGTGAGAAAAATAGGATCTAGCTTCTTTTTTGCTCGGTTTCAATTCTCGCTCGTACGGTCCAAAGTTCCCCCAAAACCAGCAAGAACGCCTGCTCTGCAGGACTAGCTGTCACTGTACATAACACACTATATCACTGTCTTTAGAAACCTTTATTGCAACTTATTTTCACTTGATCATTTTAGATTCTTAGAGCCGTCCAGGTATCTCAGTTTACCCTACGAAATCTGGTGAAACCATGAAGTAGGTCGAGTTGGCCTTTTTCCCCCTGGGACTTCTAAGTAACTCGTATAAATTTTAAGATGGGCGATAGATTTTTTTGGTTCACTATCCAATGATGTCATAGTTGGCATTATTAAATACACGAACATTTCCTGGGGTAGTTAAATATCCTGTTTTTAACATAACTATACTTACTCAGGGTTTATAGAAAGTTATTTTAAATTTGTTTCCTCATAGCAATCAGTGTTTTGATTTAAAAATGCAATGACCTATAAACCCAAATCCCTACTATGATATCACACCATTAGCATACTGGAAGTATAAACCTTCATATCTCCAAAAGACTCAAATCATATAAAAATATTTAACTATTTAACTTTTAACTTCATGTAGAATCAATGCTGAAAACATCGAGTTTGGGGTCATGGCACCTTAACATAGAATACAATAGGACCCCACACTGCACTCTCCTCCGAACTTTAAAGATATGCTTGTTAATGGTGTTTCCGAACCGAATGTACTAGCTCAAAGTAAGTGAGCTCGAAGTGAGAAGAAGAACAGGGTACTTTTGAAAAATTATTTTTCCACATTGCGTTAAAAAATATTGAATATTGGAATACCTGTGGTGTCCTTTGTTTTGATTTACAGCTATAACAATGATCGTCACGCAACGGATATTTATTCGTGTCGTTTATGGCGTCATTTCTCGTGATGCTGGCAAACATCTCGAAATAACATAAAGTCAAGTAAAAGTTTTATCTAACCAAACATGGCTTTCATTTACCGATCTACAAGCCTGCTTCCCAGGTTAAGGGACTTTACACTCGCTAGACCAGCGTGTGCAGCATTAACGACTTCTGTTCGCCTTCAAGCGACAACTACAAACACAGCAAGCGAAGATCAAGTCAAATCGTACAACGAAATCCCAGGTTCGGGAACCCTCAAGTCTCTTCACAATTTTCTTTTAAAGGATGGAATGTCTCGGATGCATCTAAACCAGGAAGAATCAAGAGACAAATACGGTCCTATTTATCGAGAGATTCTAGGGCCTTACAAGACAGTGTATGTCTTTAATCCCGATGTGGTTCAGCAAGTGTTCCGAAATGAAGGAGAGTATCCAGCAAGAGAACCCAATTCCCCTATATGGCAGATGTACAAGAAATACCGAGGTCAGAGCGAGGGTGTTTTAACTCTGTAAGTACATTAATAGACGTGAATGTCTTTGTGGATATACAGTCTGTATTTTAAAGACGAGATCCTAACAAAGCAAGGAGTCACACGTTAGGCAAGAGTGATTAAAAATAATATAAAAATCAAGAATATGAGTTTTGAAACGATTTAATATAAGCCAGTCCAGACGCAGGACGTTTATTACATTGTCCATAATTTTTAAATTGTACATGTTAATCGGCTTTTATACAAGACAGAACGGGTAGTTTGTGCATGAAAGATCTGTGGGCTGGTTTGCTGAAGTGTAGTTTATCTAAAGAAATTATATGCTATAATTATAGACGACTGTGGAGCTATTTCCGTCAGAGGCAGATTTTTTGAGGGAGGGGTGGGGAGGGGGAGACGCTCGACCCCCAATAAGATTGGGATTATTTTTTACCTTTTTTTGTCCTAAAAAATCCCATAAACAGGAAAACTATATTTGCAACATTCAATACTTTTAAATGTTTCAAATGCCTATCTTTATTTTTCATTCACAGACATGGAGAAAAATGGCATAAAGCTCGCTCAGCCTTAAGTAAAAAAATGCTCAAGCCCAAGGTGGTGAGCGAGTATGCACCTGAGTTAACAGGTGTCATGCAAGACTTTGTTGGAAGGGTGCTGGAACTGAGGGAGTCTTCACAAGACAATACTGTACCAAACCTACAGAATGAGCTCTTCAAGTGGTCCTTGGAGTGTAAGAAAAATGTCATGTTTAATAGTTGATATATTTCTGGTTTTAAATCAATATCATTATAAAATTTAACTTAATTAACTTTAAAAACTAATGATGAGTTCAGATAAGGACTTATTTTTTTGTATATTGTTCTGGCTTGTAAATTGTTTGAGTTGGTCATATATAGTCCTGCGCCAGACTTTTTGTGTATACAGCTCAGAATTCATAAAAACATAAAAAAATTTGGTGACTGATTCTGTTGCATATTGCATGCTGCTGATTGCATGTTGCTTACTAAGTTTGAAGTGTATCTATTATATTCATATGTAAATCATATAAACTCAGAAGAATGCAGGAATAAGGTGCAGACAAAGTTTGGTTAAGGTTGTAACATTTCGTTGATTGAATCCACATCTCCCATAATGCATGCATTTCGACTTTGTGACTATGCGACAAAATATCCATCGCCCTTTTTTGGAATACTGTATAAGTGCTCAGTTATTATTGACTAATTTTACAAACATGTTTACGTTTACAGCTATTACAATATGCAACATGCAGCAAAACATCCACCAACCACCAACAAGTGCCCACTATTTGATGAATTGCAAACATGTTTATGTTCACAGCTATTGGGACAGTTCTATTTGAAAAAAGATTTGGTTCTTTTGAGAAGCCTCCATCAAAAGAAGCTCAACAGTTCATCAATGCTGTGCAGACAGTGTTCACTTTATTCCTCGAGTTGCTTCTGTATCCTGAATGGATGGCAAAGGTGTACAAAACTAAGCGTCTGAGGTAAGTTTGACTCAATCTTAGGATTATTAAATATTATATATATGTACACCTACTTGCAAGAAGGTTGTCACACCAGAATAGAACATTTGTAATTTAGTACATTAGTGACTAGTAAACTTCACCGATTAGGAATAAATTATCACTGACGTCAGACTCATATTCATCAGTAAGAAAACGATAATTTTGGACGACATGATGTAACCGTCATGCAGTCAAAGATGTAATTTCAAAGTTTATATGAGAATAAATAAAGAATAAGATCACTTTTTTTTTGTACGTTTCTGCTCGTATAACAGTGTGGCTATCATGCAGTAAATATATAGGTTGACATAATAACAATGCTACAAGAATTTCCCATTAGTCTGGGAAAACTAACGTAACTAAAACTACGAATTCTAGTGCTGCCTGGCGTTTCTGATATGTTAGTAGGTTAGTCTGACCTGTAAAAGTTCTAATTCTGTGGAAAGCTCACTAAAAATCTGTAATATTTGAGTGGGGGAGGGGGGGGGAGGGCACTTAAATGTTATTGACAAAATTATGAATATTGCTCATGTGCCATTTTCTTAATACGATAGCAACTATACTATAATGGATAACTGTTCTTGCTGCAGGGCTTTCTATGATGCCATGGATGTCATATATGACTTTGGGGATGCTTTAGTACAAGAAAAACTGATTGAAATTGCTGAAAATGCTAAAGAGATCGATGAAGATAAAGGGGCAGAGTTCTTGACATTTATTGTCGCTAGTAAGAAACTGTCCTCCAAAGAAATAACAGCCAATCTGGTAGAAATTTTAATGGCAGCTGTCGACACTGTAAGTAACAATCAATATGCGAAAAGCATGGCCTTTTATATATAAAAAATATATTACATCTGATATTTTAAGGTAAAACTACAGCCAATTTCGAAATATAATTAATCGTGAAATCTTTTCGAATATATTTCAAACCCACCACACTAATAGCGCCAGCGTAGGAGAATATAAAATTATTGTTGACCGTGTATGGAATTGGATTTTCATAGCATTATTACATATTATATTTAAAAGTTAACAGGGGCGTAAGTATCAGGTCAACGGCTTGGCTACGCCCTGTATTTTTAAAGCTGATAAAACACCATTGCTCGTTTATTAAACATCACAAAACCTCAGAAAATGTAAACATATGATTTCTAGTTCAGGTGAATGCACTACCGCTACACACGCCAGCCTTATTTGTATTGATTTGTTTTCTCTTCAAGACTTCAAACACAAGTTTGTGGACAATGTACAACCTAGCAAAAAACCCAGAAGTACAAGAACGACTGCACAAGGAGGTGACCTCCGTGCTGAAGCCAGGAGAAATAGCTACACCAAGCACAATCAATAAAATGCATTACCTGAAAGCATGTGTCAAGGAAACTTTAAGGTACTGTATTCATGCTTTTCAATGATTGATCTTACTCTACAGTGTAAGCATAAGTTATCAGGAGGGTTGCTGGTTTTCAATCTCTCGCAAGAGAATACCGAGGACTAATTAATGACGAACCTTTCTTTAAATTCATCCAACATGGCGGCTTGAAAACCATCAATACGCGCTGGCTAAAAATTTTGCACGGCCTTTACAATATTTTGCTATAAAAGTGTACAAATTGTACAACTGAAAGGTAATTGTTTGTTTTCCAATCTGACTCATTGAAGAGGATTGATATGAGGTTAGAGAGAACAACAAATCATAAAACTCACAGATTTTTAAAGCCAAATATTAGCATATCATCAAATATCCTGACGTGAATTAACAATTCCATATCTTTTTACCGAAGAATATTACCTAAATAAAAGACAAATTTCCGACCCGCGACAAAAAGTGACGGAACGTCAAAACGTCCCGCAATAAATACAGCAAATATCAACAAATGGATGTATGATAAAATACAAAGCAGATCGCACAAGGCTATAAACCAACACATATGAGGCAGATTTAGCTTTAGAAGAGAGTTTCAATCTGTAACTTTTTTGATAATATTTTTTGTAATATTTTGGTTCATTTTCGAACTGCTTATTACTCATATCAACCAGAACAAAAATCCCGAAACAATCTATCGGTTGCTATGTGACGTCACGAATGGAAACAACACTGTCCTTAAAAGAAAGGTTAGAAACAATAGAGTCGCCCCTCCCTTCTGTTTGATAATATTAAAAACGCAGCGCGAAATTTGGCTCGCGCGTAAAAAGAACTTGAAAGTGCTCGAAGGCAGAACTCATACTAAGTGTAGAACTGGTAAAGTTTCTCGCATGGGACTCTAGGACCAGTTCGGTTTTGTTCATTTGCATTAGATTCGGCACATGCGAAATTCGACGTTTGAACTGGAACTTACTCTTGCAAAGCGGTTGTTCAAGTATTTTACGAATGTTCTTCAATGATCAACAAGTCTACCATGAACAGGAGTATAGCATCATAGCGACAGCTTATAATAATATTAGTACAATAATAATATAAACCGATAGATCAATTCTCATCCGAAAGCAATGCAATATGGTAATTAATCTTAATTCACCTTTGAATTTTTAGATTATTTCCCACCGTAGTTGAAAATGCACGTATATTTGACAGAGATGTCTCAATAATGGGTTATAACATCCCAAAAAATGTAAGTAATTATGATTCATGATTTGTTCTATATGGATATGATCAAAGGAGCTTTACAATGAGTTATGGATTCATGAGAGGTGTTTATTTTGAGGAACGAGCACATGCAGAGGGCGCTCACACAGTTCCTTTACGACCTCAGTGGTTCTTTTGCATCCCGATATTGGTTAGTAATGATGACTAAGGATGAACAGACGAGACCGCCATGATTCAAAGGAGTCATCCGAGTCACTTGCAGTCTAGTCATTTGTACGGATATCGTTACGTACAAAGGCAGAACTTTTGTAGTTATCTTGAGGTCGTAAATGTTGCAATCGTGTACAGCGTCCATTCTCTTTATCGTATCTTATATTGTTCTTGTGTTTCGTTTTGTTTTGTTTTTTGTATTGTTTTGCTTTTTTTTTTTCTTTTGTTTTGTTTTTTTGTTTTGTATTGTTTTGTTTTTTTGTTTTGTATTGTTTTGCTTTTTTTGTGTGTTTGTTTGTTGTTGTTTGTTGTTGTTTTTGTTTCGTTTTGCATGTTTTTTTTTTGTCTTTGTTTGTTTGTTGTTTTCTTTTGAAAGCCAAGGAAATCATGGGAATTCGAAAATGTTGAATAACAATTGAATTTTAAATGATTTTTTTCCCTGCACGTACACATAGATCGCTGGAACTTCGGTCAGTTACCGAACAAAAAAATTGGAACATTCCCAAAAGGGTTCGAAAGACAAAAACATGGCGGCCATCTTGGTGCAATTAACAATTCATGCTTATGAGAAACCTTTTGTTAAAAGGCACAAACTTGGCCGCGATGACTTAGCATCTTTTTTTTTTCTGGAATAATATTTTGCGTACTCTGTTTGGTCGTCAAGGCTTCCATCCAAGTATAATTTTCGGAGAACCTTTCGGAAAACGTTTCGTTTGCCTATTTATTTATTTGATTTCGTCGTATATGATTACTGACAGATAACCGAGGATGTGACTGGCAGTAGAATAGAAAGATAAAGAGGGGGTGTAATTGTTGCAGGCACTGATCTAGATTACATTAGTTTAGCCTAATGATATCATACATAGAGCTCAACAAGTTTATACTTTTATCTCTGTTGGAAAACCTCTATCAATGTCTATCAATGATTGTTAATGTAACAACTATGCACGAGATAAAAGGTGTTATCTGTTTCCGTGGTAGGCAATGATTCGTATTCCTATTTACGCGATGGGTCGAGATCCTAACCTGTTTGATGACCCCCTGTCCTACAAACCAGAGAGGTGGCTGAGAGGTGACAAATCCCATCTAGACTACCATCCATTTTCATCTCTTCCTTTTGGATATGGTGTTCGTATGTGCTTGGGTAAGAACTCTCTGCTTAGATAGCCTTTTTTAAAGCGAGTTCGTCTCTTTGTTATACATTTTCGGTTTAATTTAGGGTTTTTATAATTAGCTAAATATCGCAGTAAGAGGAATTTGTCTCTCTCGTTCTTATAATAGTCTACTCTATAATAGTCTTATAATTTGCTCTTTATCTGTAAACAGCTATGACAATTAAAAGAAATTACTTGGAGAAAAAGGGATGTTAGTTGTATTTATAAGGTATAACAATTATTGTTTTCCAGGTCGTAGAGTTGCTGAAATGGAGATGTACCTACTTTTCTCAAGGGTTCGTATTCAGAACATTTATCTAAAGGCTTCCATTCCTTTGGAGTTCCTGTGCTAAGGGGCGGATTTTCTGCATCGTTTTTACACTGAAGGACAAGTCGCTCATCGCAAATTATGATTCCCAATTGCTAAAACACAAATTTGTTGTTTCAGATCATGCAACTCTTTCAACTTGAATCCATGAATGACGTGAAACCAATGACCCGAGGACTGCTTGCTCCTGACGAAGACATACTCATCAAGTTCAATAAGCGCTAGTGTGGGGTTTTCCCGACAATTGTTAGAGATTCAAGACTTCGAAATTAATACACTTCATCACTTTTATTAAAAAAACATATTATAAAATATGTGTTCATATCAAACATGATTCACTCATCACTCACAGCACCTAAGTATTGCACCAATCAACCGGCAACCAACCAGCTTCGTCAACAATACTCTGAAAGCAAGTATCTCTTAAAGCAAGGTACAAAGCCTACTCAGTCAAACTGCTTCTCATGCTGCACAAAGACCAGAATTGTAAGGAATCTAAGCAATGCTTTAGTGTAATGAATGAAAAATGTAAAGTTTTAAAAACATTTTTAGCTTTTAAAAAAATCATATTCGCATGATTTAGGTATAGAGTAAGTTACGACACGAATGGCCAATGTTCGATCTGAATGTTGTATAAGTGGGCTTTGACAGCATTTATTACAGTCAAACAATAAAATCATTAGTCAATAATGATGCAATATTGAAATATTCAAATGAAAATTCAGTTTATTATTCGCCTCGTGATGAAGAAGGTAAATCATCTAAATTACAGATACCTTCGAGTAGAAGTCGCTCTCTTGTTTCATTAGCATACACACCAAGTTTTGTAATTTCGCATACCTCAATTACTTGGAGGGTATCATCAGTAATTTTGTAGGGAACGTTCCCGCCTTGAGCGAATGCAGACACAGTTCCATGTCGTCGATAATGTTGAAGTATTTTCTAGACTCCCCTACTAAAAATTTTCAGTTGTCGCGAAATCGCTTTATTGGACAATCCGCTATTGTTGAGATGAACAATTTCCTGTCGAATAATATCAGGTAAAGCCTTTCCCGGCATATAAAGACGGCCAAGACTATTTCTGGCCGCCATGTTTTCTTGGTCTTCCGTTTGTGTTAGCACTGATTAACCAATCAAATGTCGTATATTAAATTTAAAGTTGATTGGAATTTTCATATCTTCGTTTTCGACGTAAATTTCAACTGAATAATGAAATCAAAATTCGAAAATTCAAATCATTAATCGACTCTAGGGGTCAATGCGTGAGCTTGTTTGACAGTAAAGGTAAAGAAGAAGAAGAGAAGGAAAATGAAGAAGAATTTGTACTCGCTAAACAGACCATATTATTATATCCATGTATATCATACATAATAAAATAAAAAAGGTTATGAGAACAAATGTGACTAACAAGTCGTTTCTAATAGAAAGTGAAATGCTGCGAGTTGTAATCATTAGTATCGACCGTGTAACATATTTCCATAATATGACAAAGCGAGATATAGCATTAATTTTTGGGATACCTGTGGTATCACAGTCGTAAAATGCCTTTGTTTTTTGTTTTTCTCCGCGACAAAATGAAAATGTTGCGCAATAGTACCCATTGGTCTTCAGGAACTTACCCAAGAAACGTTTGCGGGCATCTGCTATAGACCAAATTCAAAACTCGCACCGATGTGAGGCTTAAGTTGTGAACAAAGGAATCTGGCGTGATTCGTGACTTTCGATTCACGCCAGATTACTTTGAGTCACGCCAGATCCCTTTGTTCACAACTTAAGCCTCACATTGGTGCGAGTTTTGAATTTGGTCTATGGGGTTCACATCCATAGTGCCATAAATTATCATTTACCAGATGTCAATCAATGTCACCATGTTGTCAAGAGATTATGAGAGGGCGAAGCTGGCAGATCACGTGGTAGAGGTTTGTGTCTATGCATGCTCTATTTCGTTGACTGCTGTAAGACAGCCGAACTAGAAATATTAATTTATCAATTTCGTAAACAAGAATTTCAAGCCGAGAAGATAGCGATAGTTTCTAAGCGATTATTTCTAAGAATTTTTAATGAACTTCATGAGCAATACCTTGTCTTGGTTAATTTACTCTTCATGATTCACTAAGGACCGCTGACTGGCTCCAGCTTTGACATACGTTTCTACTACGCTGGAACGTAGCTTAATACTTGTATGCTTGTTGTTATATATTATTACTGTAAAAGACGTAATTTTATTGCAGTTTTCCTATTTGTTGTAACGTAGAAGTCTTTCATCGCGTGAATTAAATAAAAACTATTCAACTTCGAGGACAATTCTTCAGTTATCTTTGCTAAAATTTTGTACGAGAATGGCAAAAAATATAAACTATGATGACATAAATAACAGTAAGACGGAGTCATTCTGATTACGGGATTCCGTCGGCTGGCCAACTTTAACATCGATAACAAAATTGGTTTCTGTTAGAGGAGCTTCTAAGACCCTTATAACGGGTTTATGACCTCACACGTAAAGCACGTAACCTGGTTTGTAGTCCTCGATTCGTGCAAATCGCACCAGTGTCAATGAACCTTCACTGACTCCCTTTTGATTTTCGGGGCCGGGGCTATAGACCTTCTCGGCTTGGCGTAAATAATTTCCCACTTAAGACCACGTTGCATTCCCTTGAGAATAAGATTCTTCGTTTGAGTTGTATCCATATTCTTGTTATTTCTCATGTGCAACCAAGCGCAACCGAGCGCAAAGATATGGTACTCAAGGGAATAACACGTTTCCTGAAAGGGGAAAACATTACGCCCGCGTCGAGAAGGTCTATTCCAGGTCACGCTGCAGGTCTACATGTCTCAGGCTAAGGAGAATAGCTCCACCCTACTTGCTTGAGCTATTGTAAGTGAAGAGGCCGTGTACTTTGCTATGCGCTACGCAGGGACAAACAGCGGCTTTTCAAGATTCCTCCGCCCAAGATGTAAAACCTTCGGGGACCGGGCGTTTGCTGTTGCAGCGCTAGGATTTGGAACAGTCTGCCCCTAGCCATCAGGGGATGGACCACTATAAACTGCTTTAAAATAGGTTAAAAACTTTTTTTATTTCAAGCAGGTTTTGGACGCTAGACAATATTCACAGTATCGTTAATAAATCTAGGTCTTTCCATTTTCCATTCAAAATTTTAGTATTAATATTTATTTTTAAACTATTAAATTTATTAAGAACGTTATTGTAAATTCCTTTTAATATTATTATAAATTATGTGAAAAATTACATTCTTGGAACAAAGCTCTCAAATTTGAATGTGTTTATACATGTGCGATAAGCGATACAAGTGTAAATTAATGATTTATTTATTCATTTATTTAGTAGAAGTTTATCAAGTGATAAACTAAAAATACATATTCCAGAACATTGGCAAAACCAAGTCAATTTAAAAACTGCTTACGTCATTGGTGTCAACGTTAAAGTGCCCCTACTATCACACCTAACTCAATATTTTTACTATTATGATTCTACACCACAGTCCTTAATAACAAAATAATCATATGGGTAAAATTTTCTTGTTCAATTCAGGAGAAATTCTACTGCAAATTCCTATCGTTCTACGGGCTCAACGAGCGCGTCGAGTGCATTCTTGAATGAAAAACTCACATGCTCAAATGTGAATTAATTTATTGAAATTGCACTTGGAACCATAAGATTTCCTCTTCGCCTGAGACGATTTCAAAAAACAAGGCCCACTACTACCGTTAACAAAATAACAACCCAAGCAGGTAAAGAAACGTCTTGATTTCCCTCTATGCAAAAAATGCAGGCTGGTACAAAAAGTAAGTTTATCTATTTGGTCAATGTTCCCTGATTCTTCAAAAGTTCGTAAAAAATGCTTTCACTTTTCCCAGCAAGCACCGCTGGATTATCGTACTCCACCACATGACCTTGGTCCATAACTATTACTTTATCGTAGTCTATAATTGTGTTGATTCGATGTGCTATGGTTAGTACCGTTTGGTTCTTGAACTGGTGTCGTATAACATGTTGAATTAACTGGTCAGTTTTGTAATCTACGTTGGCTGTTGCTTCATCCATGATCATTATTTGACGTTTCTCTAGCAAAGCTCTTGCAAGACAAAGAAGTTGTCGCTCACCTGCGCTAAAACCAGTTCCAAACTCTCCTATGTAGTAATCTAGTTGATCAGGAATGTTGTACACCATTTCACTCAGCTGGACCTGTTCAAGTGCTTTCCAGACTTGTTGGTCTGTAAAACTATTAAATGGATCCAAAGTTCTTCTAAGACTTCCAGCAAAAAGAAAAGAATCCTGGGATATCACAGCTAATGATGTCCGTGCAGTCTGGATATTAATGGTACCCAGGTCTATACCATCAATAAAAACCTGTCCTTGAGGCTCTGGCATACGCAAAATGGCGGCTATCAAGGATGACTTGCCTGCTCCTGTACGTCCTACTATACCTATTTTTTCCCTTGGTTGGATTAGTAAGTTGATATCTTCCAACACTTTTATCCCATTTTGTACATACTGTAGAGACACGTGCTGTAGTTTTAGCATACCCTGTTCAGGCCAGGTTTTTGTCTTAATATCTTGTCTGTTGTAACCTGGTTCTGATGGAAGAGAACAATACGTCATAACTCTCTCGACTGACGTCATCTTGTTTTCTAAGTCGCATGCCATACGTAGTGCGTACTCAACTGATCCGAGAAGAGATGCTGCTAGGGCTAAGAGCATACCTACCAAAGCTGTACAAATAAAAAGAAACAGATATATCAGGTACTCTGAGAAACAACATTTTGTAGACTCACTAATGGATTTACAACACAATGTTGATATTCCCAGGACTGTGTGGGGGCTGAACGTTATATATTACTTGTAGGGAATAAAGCCAGTTCAGTCTACAACAACCTCCATTCCACGATGTTACCGCCAAACTTATTATCGTTATTAGTAATCCTCAGTTATCGTTAAATTACCATGTTCACATAAGTTATACTGCTTCTCCAAATGAATTTTGTCTGTTTTTCTCTCATTCGTATTAAAAAGTAGTCCAAGCATCGTTTTTGCCGAGTTTTTGATTAAATGATGAAGATATTGTAACAGTGCGGCATATTTGATAGTATGGTTACTATATAATGCTCTTAAATTTGGGAGTATGCGAAATAGATTATTGTTTCGACATTTTGGATATATGTATATTGGTTGGTATATTAGGTAGTAATTGCATTAAAACGTTGCTGGTTTATCATGGACGTCCAGCCTCTTCTATACCTATGACATTCTACCTTTGTTCTCAATGGCAAACAAACCAATGAAGGCCACGCCAATGATAGTACATGCGACCAGGATATCAAAACGAAGTGCAAACCATTGTTTCGAGGCGACAACCAGATAGAAAGCCTTGGTGTGCTGGTTTTGAAGTCTGAAATTAGAAATGTTTATTACATGTTTGTTATTAAATGTTAACAAAAAAATTCTTAATCATTACCAATAGTACGTTGCTAATATTAGATAGAATAAAATATGTACCTGATCAATTCATTGACAAACCATTCTTCCCTATGCGACGTGCGAATGACTTCTAGCCCTCTTATTGTTTCAGTGATGTGTGAATACACGGGACTGTAGCGAATTGCTACCATCCGGGACAGCTCACGAGATGTTTTGAGGTAATAGCGAGAGAAATAATAAGAAAGTATTAAGAGTGGTATTACTACTAGCAGAAACCACAAGTTGATGACTGTTGCCATCACAACCACTCCCAGGCACTTGACGATAATCGGCAAAGCCGTACCATATAGTCTAGGAAGCTCATCATCAATGATGCCAATGTCTCTTGAAAAGCGGTTCATTATTCGTCCCGTTGGATTGGTATCAAAGAACAGCACCGGAGACTTGATCACTGCTTCCATCATGTTTGTGTGAAGGTTTCTAGATGACTTAATTACAAGGTAGTAGGAAAGGAAGCTTCGTAGGGTAACCAAACAAAACGATACGCACACCAGCCCAAAATATTCCAAAATGGTTCTCGAGTTTCTCTGTGCGCTGTAGGACATGTTAGCCAGGAATGCTTGAAAAATGCTTGTAGCAAAAATAATGCTTTGGGGGGAAAAGTGAGAAAGCAAAGGTATGAGCATGAAAAATATTAAAGTTATAAGGGATCTAGTACAAAAATTGTCCAAAATTTAGTTCAGCTGAAAAGTATGCTCTCTATTCGACTTCAAGAGGGTGATAGCTGCAGCCACTCTTTATCCCTTCCTGGATCCGCCCCTGAAGGGTCTTACAATGACTAGTTGAAGGTTGTTCTTGATATTCCGACTGGAAGAATTATATTTTTATTAATGTTTATAGGGTCTGTGAGGCCATCTACTCGACACCAAAACATCGCTCCATACATTTCTTCATTAACAACTTAAGAAATTCTTTTATTCCTATAGATGCCAAAAGGTCGGCTGAGGGACCGCACATTACTTGTGATAACAGTCAATTGTTTCGTCTCTTTGGCTCAATACCGAGCATAAAACTAGCGGATATTTTGATCAAAAAAACAATATATAGAGTGATGTTTGGTGTTATGGTAGAAGGACTCTGTTAAAAGCTTTTAAAACCTATATATTACTTCCCATCGGAATATCAAGAACAAACATTAATCAGTTATTATTAGACCCTTAAGGATTATTCCAGTAAAGTTTCAACTGAGTTAAAATTTGAACAATTTTCGTACTAGACCACCTTCAAAAGAAAGGAGAGTTAATATTTTACTTTTTGCCACAAGACATAGTTACGACTCAGTATCGCTTTTGGGAGTGTTGATTGCGTCACATACAAAACTGCATTGTCAGTTTTTTTCTCATGGTGGGAAGGGGCACGGTTTTAAAGATTAGTCCATTGGTTTGCTAGGTATTTGGCCGGGTCATTTGTTATCTGGCTTGTGCAGTGCCAGTAGTTGTATGTTTATGTTCATACAAACAAGCAGCATTCCCTATAAAGGCTTTGCATTATCACGTGATGGCAGCCATTACAGGAGGCAGGAACAATCGAATCTGGTCTAATGTGATTTACATGAGAGAAAAAATCAGTTTCCCAAGGGAGAAATACTCTGTTGTTGTGCCTTCTGTCACGGCTGCAATCACGTGGTGGTGCAAAGCCTCTATACTTTCCCCAATACAAACAGTTCTACCCTCGGAATGATACTCAAGACTTCTAAAAAGAAACATTGTCACTCAAAGTTCTTAGTACCTTGTACGAATAGATAAAAAAAGGCAAAGCTTAATATAGACACACTGTTGGATCCAGTTCTAAAGAAAGACCAGTACAGGCGCCATGTCACGTGACCAATATCTTTCTCTTCCTCTTCTTCCACCAGGTCACATGGTTCTTTCTCATCTGGTTCTTCTCTGTGTTTCAAGGTTCGAATAAACGTTGCTCTATCAGCAGCAGAATTGTTACTGGCAGCAACCGCAATTACATGTTCCTGTTGTATCATTCCTTTTGCTTTTAGTTCCTCGTACGATCCTTGATCTTCAATACGACCATCTTTTATTATAACTATCCAGTCGGCTCGAGGAAGATACTGCAACTGATGTGTAACTAGAATTCTAAGACTACCTGACAACTCTTCACAAATACACTTTTCAAAGATCTGCTGACCAACTTTAGCATCCACGGCACTCAATGGGTCGTCAAGTAAAACTATCTCTGCTTCTGAATACATTGCGCGTGCTAGACTGACACGAGACCGCTGACCACCACTCAGGACGACACCACGTTGACCAGTCATGCTTAGATCTCCTTTTGGAAATCTTTTCATATCCTTCTGCAAACCGCAAAGGTCAAGAATCCTTTGATATTTCATCTTATCAAAGGTTTTTCCAAAGACAATATTATCTCGCACCGTCCCAGAAAATGTCCAAGGTACTTGTGAAACATAAGCCATCTTACCATGATATGAAATTGTTCCAGATGTTATGGGAATCTCTCTCTGCATAGCCATCAGTAAAGAAGACTTTCCGCTGCCAACAGGACCTGTGATAATCATCAACTGATGTGGACTAACTTTAAGAGTGATATCATGAATCACATTTTGCTGACTAGTGTCCCATGCTGCTGATAGGCCTCTTAGTATCATGTAGTCATCGATGTTGCTTGTCATATCTGAAACTTGTTCTGAAGCTTCAAAAGGACTGAGTTCTAGTTCAAAATCCAAGTCTTCTTCTAACAAGAACTTTTCTATTCTCTGTAATGAGATTTTTATGTCTTGAATATAACGGTAACAGTAATCGATGTTATAAGTCATATAAAAAGTTAGATTGCTTAATATCGTAGCCATAGTAAATATATCATAGGAAAAAAGACGAATTCCTGAGTAAATCAATGCTACTATGGATACCAGCATCGTGACGTCATTGAAAGTATCACTAACTGAATTATTTAGTGAGTAGAATATGGTTTTGCGAACGACAAAGTCAATTTCTTTCCTGAAAAAGATAAAGAATGCAGGACGTGAAAAGCAAGCCTGATTTGAAAGGAAAATCGTTAAAAACTGGGAAATAATTTTAAAAGGGCTTAATTGATACCGGCTAGCATTTTCGATTATTATTACCTCAAGCTTAAACTATTTTGGCTGTATTGATCTCCCTATCATTTGTCTATTCAGGTTCTTTTTTATCTTTCACCATTTCAGGGAGATCAATGTTAATAAGTAAGTTGTTACATGTGTACAATGTGCAATTAATGATACCAATTAGTTCAGGAATACAGAGAAATCATTTCGTATAAGAGATTCAGGATTTGGTGATTGCCAAAGATGGATTCAAACTAATTCAGAGCGAATTTTGGACAATTTGATTCTTGCTCGCTTCCCAAAACTAGTCAATTTAAATGGATTTTTGAAATAATTAGTTTTAATGTCCTAGATTCTAGCAGCGTATTTTATTGTACGATTTTTGAAAGTCTTTAGCCTGTTACGGCCGAAAGTCAAACAGTGTCATTTTTGGTTTTTGGCTTTTTTCTCCACATCCCCAGGTACGATTTTTCTGAAATTTTCAGAATCTTACCATCTAGTACTTATGCAGCCTGCGTATAAATTTGGATAGAAATTTTAGATTATAAAAAAGTTATGGCGTTGCTTGAAAATTCGGTCCAAAAATTTGAAGCATATAAAACTACGCGCCACGCGCTGTACAAATATTACCATTAAATGGATCTAGACGCCCTGAATTTCATGAGGCAGTTTTAATTCAAAATAGCAAATGTCGTCTCACAGAATCTTGTTTTTTTTTCCAGTTTGAGATCGGATAACAGCAATATATACAGGTCAACTTACCTTCTCACAACTTTAATCAAGTTCATAAAACTCTGTTCCCAAGCGTAAGTCTTTACAGCTCGAATCCCTGAGACGATTTCGTGCAAAATACCAAGACGCTGATCTGTCAACTCAGCTTGCTTTCTACGCAACAAGGCATACTTTTTGGCCATAGAAAAGGAGAGAATAACAAAAAAGAGAAGGAGTATAACGCCACATAAAGACTGCCAACCAATGAATAACAGCAACACGCCCAAGGACATGACAATATTGAATGGCGTCAATATAAAGTATGATATCACTATGTACGACTCTTCCATTCTTTGCACATCACTTGATATGAGGTTTTGGATGTGACCTGTTGTGACTGCAGACAGGATGTAGCGTTGTGATTGCAGAACCTGTGAATTGAATAACAAAGCACAGTATTGAATTGTTGTGTTATTCATCTTATTTTACGCTAGCTACAAATAAAAAGTACATGCTTAAATCCTTGAAAAGAAATTTCCTTGGGAGTATGTCCCCCTAACCTCCTCTGTAGTTTCTTTTTGCATAGTCTGAAGAGAAAATCCGAGAAAATCCGGAAGCGAGTGACGTCAGCGTTTTCGAAAGGCTCCACTTTCGAGAGCGGTTTCAAATTGATGCTTTTTCGATGAAAACGTTCAGCGTTTTCGAGCGTTTTAGTGTGGACGGAATTCAAACTATCATCTAACTTTATTTTCAAATCTTACAATCTCTATTGTCCTCGTTAAGACCTATCATGGACCCTGAGCATGTGGTCTCAACATCCCATAATATACGGCTCCATAGGGAACGCATAAACTAACGATAGGTAGTTACATGAACAATTGGCAAAAAGTATGCCGGATCAAATCTTGCTTTAAACATCAATACCAAGCTTTATTCAGTTGGCACGTAATATTGCCGATCAAATGGCAATTTTTCAGAACACTATAAACACCTTTTGTTGGACATATAGTTTAAGGTCCATTCTTAAATAATTCCATCAAATTCTTCTACAGAATGACTTCCTGTCGTGGAGCATATTGTTTTGCATATTATTTACACGCGCCGCAATGCTGCAACTCTTTCTTCAAATTATTGACTTTAAAAAACATAGTTTATTCTTCAATCTATTTGCAATTTGCCAGTCAAACTTTATCGAAACATTTCTTTTATGAATATCTTAATTTAAAGTGGACTTTTTCGAAGGGTGGAGTATCCCTTTACTTTGAGGACACTCGAACCGTTATAACAGTTTAGTAAAAATACACAGGTGATTATTGAAAATCCCGCGCAATGATTGGTTGAGAAACTCATACTATCACACGATAATCACCTCCAGCGATAATCCAAAATGGAGGCCAGCCGCTTTGTTGCTGTTACCGGAAAAATGTCTTTTATAGTTATCTTTACAAGTGTATGCTACAGTGAGGACACTGTATTATCTCCTAACTTTCTACCATTTCAAACCCTCTAATATGAAATGATACAATGAGTGGTCAAAATAAACCCTTTTTCAATGAATTGGCTCGAGGGATGATGTACAGTATGCATTTGTTTAAAGATAAAACAAAAAATCGCCGAAGGCGAAGTGAATATCGGGTAATATTTATCGAGACGCTAGTCGTCGAGTGGTGAGGTAAATATACACCGATATTCACTTAGGCTGAGGCAAATGATTGCTTTATTATAAATACACAATCGATTCAAAAGGGGAAAAAAGAATATATGAATACCTTTTTGTGGATTAGTCCAATCAATGCTATTTTGAGATTTATTGCCATAGATCTTGTTTGAAGACCATGATGTTTGCCGGCAAACACTCGAATTAATACAGCAACACTGATCCCAGCAGCAGAAAGAGTAGCATACTTTTGGTAATGCTGAAAATCCTCCTCGAGAGTCTTGAGGTAAAACCAAAGTAGAACTGAAAATATGAAGTCCATGGCTGTTTGCATAAATTTCAAAGCCAGGACAAACACATATTGTTGCAATGGGAATATCTTAAGCACCGCTCGCCATAGACAAGGTTGTCTTCCATTATTCTTGGCATTCATGATCTCATCTTCCCATGCATCGTCAATTTGTTCTGCTATTTCTTCGGCATAATGATCATCTGATAACTCGTGCAAATCATTATCCTGCAAAGGCCGTTTATAACCAGTATATAGAAGATTGTTCATCCATGACAGAAACAAAAGAGAAAAAACCCTGCTTCTTCCTTGGGTCTTTTAGAGCAAGAATCGTTTGATAAACCCATGGCAACTATACCTGGCAACAGAAAATATTGAACAATATTACAAGCATTCCACCTAGATGGAGTGTACTGGGATAGTGTATGGGATATAAGGTAAACAGCTCTTATTAACCGAGTGCCAGGTCCATACCGTTTTATGAGTTAAGGTGAAACCAAACTAATTCAGAGCGAATTTTTTGGACAATTTTATTCTCGCTTGGCAAAACTAGTGAGTCAATTTAACTGTATTTTTCATATAATGTGCTTGGAATATCCTAGATTCTAACAGTGTATTTTATTTTAAGATTTTTTAAATGTTTAGCCTATTACGGCCGAAAATCAAACAGTGCTATTTTTAGTTTTTGGCTTTTTTCTCCTCATCCCAGGTACGATTTTCCTTAAATTTTCAGAATCTTATCATCTAGCACTATTGCAGCCCAAATATTTATTCGATGAGTTTTTAAGATTTGATGCTGATTTTTCGAAAGGCTCATTCGCAATACTTGGAAATAGGTATGTGAAAACTTCAAGGCTTTTACCTAGTTTTAATTTTGGTTTTTCTAGTCGTACGAAATCGCTCAACTACGGTGCCTTGATCAAAAGAGTTGTCGCTTGTTTGATAAGTTTTACATTAAATGCCAGCGGCTATCAGTTATCTTAATAATTTATTAAGGTTTTTCGACGATTTTCATCCAGAAATATGTTTTTACAACGAAGATTTGAATGTTTTAAAAGATCATAAGTACGTACACTCAGTAAACCATTTCATTTAAGGTCCGTACCGCAAGTTATTGACCAATCACAGCGCATGAAATTACCTTGCAATATAATAAAAAGCATTATATTGATCTTCAACGTATTTATGAACAACCACATGCTAACCACTCTAATAAATGAAGGAAATACTAAATGGTGTCTTGTCTTTGTCTTTTTATGCGCGCTGTCGGTTTTTTGTCATCTACACTACTCCCCTGTGTAACAATTTTGTTTTTCAACTATACAATATACTAAGTATACTAAGACAAGAAACCATTTAGTATTTCCTTCATTTATTAGAGTGGTTAGCCTGTGGAACGACTTATCCTATATCAAAGAACGTAGTACATCATATGCTGACGACACTCAAATTTTCAAGTCAGCTGAAAATATTGAATATTAAAAAATCTCATTAATAATTCATAAAGGAAACAATAGAAATCATGACCGTGAAGGAGGTTTTATATCTGATATAGATTCGTCTTCATTTGCATAAACTTTAACTTGGATTTTCTCTATCAAACCTGGTTCATTTCGTAAAGAATTCGGGACAGTATGAGAACTTACATCATGAGTTTTTTAAGCCGTTCAATAAACTCGCAGATCGTGTTTTATCGGGTATAAAACCATTCGGCTACGCCTCGTGTTTTATACCCGATAAAACACTCCTGCTCGTTTATTAAACATTAAAAGTGCTGAAGTTTGAACGAGAAAACACACGATAAACGTCAGACTACCGAACTTGAAGTGACTAGCGGCAATCCCTTCGAGTGTCGAAAATCTTTACTGGCACAACCCATGAGCCAGAGAATGTTCAAGAAAAAGCCAATGAGAAGCATAGTGGATCAGAAGATCGGAACACAGTTTTAAAATATTTTCAAACAAAACGAATAAAATTTGATTGGGGATAAATTACAAAATTCAAGAACTGGAAACATGCATGCTGACTATTTGTTCATTTAAATCAGCATGCGTTGAATTGTTTTTTGATAAGACTTCATAACGTTGTACGAGAATAAGTAAACTTTCTCGTGACTATAATTTTGAATAAACAGAATCGACAACAATATTTGTCGCATTAAGCGAACCTTTTCATCCAAATCCATTAAGTATAATAAGTGCCACAAGCAAACTTAATCACATTTGCATATCGGAGCGCATTGAAGCAAACTCAACCGTAAATAAATCATTACTCGAGAAAGGATAATGACAAGGATATTTGAATACACAAACCTGTGAAAATGCCCCGATTATCGTAATGTTCCGACTCTTTACTCTAAAAGCACATGATAAGGACAATTTGGATAAATAAGGTACAGAAAATGTCCCGCTCATCCTGATACTGTCCCGCTTATCATACTGTCCTGGTTTTGGCCTTTCTGTCCTGGTTTTGGCCTTCTTGTCCTTTATAAAAGTTAAAACATTTTGAGAAAACTCTCATTCGCAACAAATGTTCGAGCTGTGAAGATGGTAAACCGAGTGTGTCGGGATTGTCTTGTTCCTGGATGTGGAGCAAAGTATCTTGTCAAGTTATCAAATCATTTGGCTGATGTGCATTTACCGTAAAGAAAGAAGATTTGCAACCGAAAGTAAAGTTTGTCGTTCATGGAACGAATACAGATCAAAATAATTCGGTGCAAGGACAAGACAAACTTACCTATATTATCTTCAACTATTTCATTAGTGCTACGCGGTCCACATACTCTCATCGAATTAGAAATATTTATGTATATATAAATATGGTAATCAACAAGAATCAGAATGCGTCTCTCTTTGATAAGTCGACTCATGTTCAATCATTTGGAAGGGTGATTTTTATTTATGTAAAATCATTTCGTTTGAATCTGCTCTTGTTACTAGTTTAGTTAGCTTTACGACGAGATAGTATAGCAGTTTATTTAGAAGGCTATTAAGTTTAAGGATAAGAAAGTTTGGAATCTGTTTTTATCGCGAATTATGAAAAGGACGCAAATGATGATCAATTGTGTGAATTATTTCTTATTAAGATGGAAGTTTTTAAGATTTGGTCGAATCATTCGGATGAGTGTTTTTCTTAATCAAACCATTTCTTTTGTTC
The DNA here is from genome assembly GCA_011057435.1 of Actinia equina. Classification (NCBI taxonomy): domain Eukaryota; kingdom Metazoa; phylum Cnidaria; class Anthozoa; order Actiniaria; family Actiniidae; genus Actinia; species Actinia equina. The sequence goes on from WHPX01000046.1 coordinate 141,143, forward strand.
GAAACCACAAGAGTGGATATTGAGTCGTGCATTGAGTTTGTTTAGTTATGGTAATAAAAAGTTTATTGAAAAAAATCCGGTGTTTCTTAAGTCAAAATATCGAAAGACATGAAATAAGAGGGCAAAAACCAAATAGATATGCAATTCTAAGTACATAAATGTCAGTACTACTATAGCAGTCGCGGAGCGATCAAAAACCGTCAGAACCGGTGATCTATAAACAAAATAAAAAGCTCAGCAGATTTTGAGCATGTCATCATGATCTCTATTTCTCAATGTTTGATGAAGAACAGTTTTAATTTCGATGGAAAATATCTCGATGCGCGTTTCATAAATAAGAATTCAACGAGACTTTGCAAGCTTCGTTAAAACAATCACTGGTGTGTTACTAATTATATAAATCAAAGAGCAAACACTAAAACCTCCAAAGGACTTTGAAAACGTTTTGAAGGATCTATACTGATGGATCTATACTGTAGTGATGAAGACTCAGATACATTAATGAGAAAATAAATTCAGTTTCCTTAGAACATGAAGAGCCAAAATTAAGACATTTGGAATCGGCTTATATAAAAAAGAAAAAATCATGGCGTGTGCCTGATCCCATCGCTTGAAACACATAGAATGACGATGAATAATGATTAAGACATCAATAAAAACCGCAGGAATGAATCCTTGACTCAAAGATTACATTATAGGATAATTGGGAAATTTAAAAACAAGACTTACCTGTAAGTTGAAGTTTGATTGAGATTCTATCACATGACATTGGAAGGAAGGAGATCACTTGAGATAGCACAGCGCTTGCGCAAGTCATTTTTTAAAACGATGTTTGTTACATCAACATAAAATCCAGAAATATACATTATATATATACCCCAACTGATATTATGTATAAATAGACAAGGGTGGGAAGAGGCGGGCATGTGATCTCCTTCCTTCCAATGTCATGTGATAGAATCTCAATCAAACTTCAACTTACAGGTAAGTCTCGTAATTTCCCAATTCTATCACATGACAGGAAGTCAGGTGATCCCATGAGACTTTAAAGCTGTTGATGCATCAAACATTACTGGCACACATTCCAGTTAAGAGTGTATAAATATGTCTTATAGACCAATGATACAAGATAGTGTAAACACAAAGTGTTGATTTATTAATTTCCACGAAAGAATTACTCGAACTTGAACAACTGTATATGTTTATGTATATATAGGTAGATATGGTTTAAAATCTTCAAAACCACATCCGTGATGCTAGTACTAGAATCAACTGGTTTATTGTAAAATTTGTAAAACGTTTCCGCTGACTTCCAGCCAGCATTAGCCATTATTTGATCTATTGGTACGTTTCCTCTGTTGGCCTTTGATGTCGACGCTGCCCAAGTACTATGTGCTTTATAGACGTTAGTATCGACGCCACTTTTATCAAGGACAGTCTTTGTCCATCTGGATATTGTGTCTCTAGATACGGGCTTAGACGGTTTCACATGGCTGATGAAAAACTTGGTTTCGCTTCCTCTAAGCTGCTTGGTTTTGTTTATGTATTCCTTAAGACATGGTAAAGGACAATTATTTGGGTAAATGTCATAGGCACAAATCTGAAGTATGTCGTAAGGCTTTCCTGGTTTACTGGTTTTTGTATGATCGAGTGCATGAAAAACATATTTGTCCTCTGAGGTAACTAGATTATTTATGTCCAGTAAATGAATTGTCTGACCTCTTTGGCTTGATACTAGTAAGAATAACATCAGTAATTTAAGTGTCAAATCCTTAAGTGTTAATGATTCATAAGGGAAGAGTCCTGACAGATAACGTAAAACGATTGACACATCCCATATTTCTGTGTATTTTGGCAATTCAAAAATTCCTTTCATAAATCTGGTAACAATTGGGCTGACAATTCAAGCAGGTTTTGGACGCTAGACATTAATATTCACACTGTCTAGGTCTTTCCATTATATTTATTTTATTGAGAACGTTAATGTAAATTCCTTTTAATATTATTATAATTATGCGAAAAATTACATTCTTGGTGTAAAGCGCTCAAATTTGAATATGTTTATACATGTGCGATAAGCGATACAAGTGTAAATGAATGATTTATTTATTCATTTATTTAGTAGGAATAAACTAAAAGTATATATTCCAGAACATTGGCAATTCAGTTAAAAAATGAGTACGTCTTTAGTGTCAACGTTAAAGTGCCCCCTGCTATCACACGTAACCAAGAGAAAATGAACTAAGAAAAGGCATCCCCGTGCCCCATCATGTGCACATGTTGATGCTATTTTTAGAATCATTGATGCTATTTTTAACTCGTTAAAATGCCTTTAATGACTCGTTTTAGGACACGAAAAGGGCCATATTTCGGTACGGTCACAACAAAAACACAGGCTTTCTTTATTGCTGCAAGACTGGAAGCCGTCTACCCTCAAGAAATAAACCAATCAGGTTCTTCGCTCAAAATATCTCCAAGCTAAAAATAGCATCAAACTGTGCACATGATAGTTACAAGGCTATATAGGTAGGATTCCTTCTCTTAGTTCATATTCTCTTGACTGTGCACATGATGGTTACAAGGCTATATAGGTAGGATTCCTTCTCTTAGTTCATATTCTCTTGACTGTACACATGATGGTTACAAGGTTATATAGGTAGGATTCCTTCTCTTAGTTCATATTCTCTTGACTGTACACATGATGGTTACAAGGCTATATAGGTAGGATTTCTTCTCTTAGTTCATATTCTCTTGAGCTAACTCAATATTTTCACTATTATGATTCTACACCACCGTCTTTAATAACGAAAAAATATATATGGATAAAGTTCAATAGACCAGTTTCGATTTCCAAATTACTGTGTTTCTTGACTACAGTCTCATTTGCACAGGGTTAGCCTCGAGTTTGTGCAGAATATTCACGTGTTCCAGTCAAGGTCCGTCGAGTTTCAAAGTGTTTGTATTGTTGAAGTTGTGCATTCTTTTCTTTACTGTTGGTATTTGTGAATATTTAAACATTGATACGAGGCTACCCCTGTGCAAGAGAGTCTGTAATCAAGGAACACAGCGGTAATTTTGAATTCTACAGGCTTATTGTGCGGATTGAACGCAGTCTCGTATGAACAACTCATTTGCTCAAATGTGCAACAAATTGTTGAAAAATTGCAATTGGAACCATATGATTTCATATACTACCAGTCCGCCAGAGACGATTTCAAAAAACAAGGCCCACTACTACCGTTAACAAAATAACAACCCATGCAGGTAAAGAAACTTCTTGATTTCCCTCTATGCAAAAAATGCAGGCTGGTACAAAAAGTAAGTTTATCTATTTGGTCAATGTTCCCTGATTCTTCAAAAGTTCGTAAAAAATGCTTTCACTTTTCCCAGCAAGCACCGCTGGATTATCGTACTCCATCACATGACCTTGGTCCATAACTATTACTTTATCGTAGTCTATAATTGTGTTGATTCGATGTGCTATGGTTAGTACCGTTTGGTTCTTGAACTGGTGTCGTATAACATGTTGAATTAACTGGTCAGTTTTGTAATCTACGTTGGCTGTTGCTTCATCCATGATCATTATTTGACGTTTCTCTAGCAAAGCTCTTGCAAGACAAAGAAGTTGTCGCTCACCTGCGCTAAAACCAGTTCCAAACTCTCCTATGTAGTAATCTAGTTGATCAGGAATGTTGTACACCATTTCACTCAGCTGGACCTGTTCAAGTGCTGTCCAGATTTGTTGGTCTGTAAAACTATTAAATGGATCCAAAGTTCTTCTAAGACTTCCAGCAAAAAGAAAAGAATCCTGGGATATCACAGCTACTGATGTCCGTGCAGTCTGGATATTAATGGTACCCAGGTCTATACCATCAATAAAAACCTGTCCTTGAGGCTCTGGCATACGCAAAATGGCGGCTATCAAGGATGACTTGCCTGCTCCTGTACGTCCTACGATACCTATTTTTTCCCTTGGTTGGATTAGTAAGTTGATATCTTCCAACACTTTTATCCCATTTTGTACATACTGTAGAGACACGTGCTGTAGTTTTAGCATACCCTGTTCAGGCCAGGTTTTTGTCTTAATATCTTGTCTGTTGTAACCTGGTTCTGATGGAAGAGAACAATACGACATAACTCTCTCGACTGACGCCATGTCGTTTTCTAAGTCGCATGCCATGCGTAGTGCGTACTCAACTGATCCGAGAAGAGATGCTGCTAGGGCTAAAAGCATACCTACCAAAGCTGTACAAATAAAAAGAAACAGATATATCAGGTACTCTGAGAAACAACATTTTGTAGACTCACTAATGGATTTACAACACAATGTTGATATTCCCAGGACTGTGTGGGGGCTGAACGTTATATATTACTTGTAGGGAATAAAGCCAGTTCAGTCTACAACAACCTCCATTCCACGATGTTACCGCCAAACTTATTATCGTTATTAGTAATCCTCAGTTATCGTTAAATTACCATGTTCACATAAGTTATACTGCTTCTCCAAATGAATTTTGTCTGTTTTTCCTCTCATTCGTATTAAAAAGTAGTCCAAGCCTTGTTTTTGCCGAGTTTTTGATTAATGATGGAGATATTGTAACAGTGCGGCATATTTGATAGTATGGTTACTATATAATGCTCTTAAATTTGGGAGTATGCGAAATAGATTATTGTTTCGACATTTTGGATGTATATATATTGGTTGGTATATTAGGTAGTAATTGCATTAAAACGTTGCTGGTTTATCATGGACGTCCAGCCCCTTATATACCAATGACATTCTACCTTTGTCCTCAATGGCAAACAAACCAATGAAGGCCACGCCAATGACAATACATGCGACTATGATATCAAAATTAAGTGCAAACCATTGTTTCAAGGCGACAACCAAATGGAAAGCCTTGGTGTGCTGGTTTTGAAGTCTGAAATTAGAAATGTTTATTACATGTTTGTTAATAAATGTTAACAAAACAAAAATCTTAATCATTACCAATAGTACGTTGATAATATTAGATAGAATAATATATGTACCTGATCAATTCATTGACAAACCATTCTTCCCTATGCGACGTACGAATGACTTCTAGCCCTCTTATTGTTTCAGTGATGTGCGAATACACGGGACTGTAGCGAATTGCTACCATTCGGGTCAGCTCACGAGATGTTTTGAGGTAATAGCGAGAGAAATAATAAGAAAGTATTAAGAGTGGTATTACTACTAGCAGAAACCACAAGTTGATGACTGTTGCCATCACAACCATTCCCAGGCACTTGACGATGATCGGCAAAGCCGTACCATATCGTCTAGGAAGCTCATCATCAATGATGCCAATGTCTCTTGAAAAGCGGTTCATTATTCTTCCCGTTGGATTGGTATCAAAGAACAGCACCGGAGACTTGATCACTGCTTCCATCATGTTTGTGTGAAGGTTTCTAGATGACTTGATTACAAGGTAGTAGGAAAGGAAGCTTCGTAGGGTAACCAAACAAAACGATATGCACACCAGCCCAAAATAATCCAAAATGGTTCTCGAGTTTCTCTGTGCGCTGTAGGACATGTTAGCCAGGAATGCTTGAAAAATGCTTGTAGCAAAAATAAATGCTTTGGGGGGAAAAGTGAGAAAGCAAAGGTATGAGCATGAAAAATATTAAAGTTATAAGGGATCTACACTGTAGTACAAAAATTGTCCAAAATTTAGTTCAGCTGAAAAGTATGCTCTCTATTCGACTTCAAGAGGGTGATAGCTGCAGCCACTCTTTATCCCTTCCTGGATCCGCCCCTGAAGGGTCTTACAATGACTAGTTGAAGGTTGTTCTTGATATTCCGACTGGAAGAATTATATTTTTATTAATGTTTATAGGGTCTGTGAGGCCATCTACTCGACACCAAAACATCGCTCCATACATTTCTTCATTAACAACTTAAGAAATTCTTTTATTCCTATAGATGCCAAAAGGTCGGCTGAGGGACCGCACATTACTTGTGATAACAGTCAATTGTTTCGTCTCTTTGGCTCAATACCGAGCATAAAACTAGCGGATATTTTGATCAAAAAAACAATATATAGAGTGATGTTTGGTGTTATAGTAGAAGGACTCTGTTAAAAGCTTTTAAAACCTATATATTACTTCCCATCGGAATATCAAGAACAAACATTAATCAGTTATTATTAGACCCTTAAGGATTATTCCAGTAAAGTTTTAACTGAATTAAAATTTGAACAATTTTCGTACTAGACCACCTTCAAAAGAAAGGAGAGTTAATATTTTACTTTTTGCCACAAGAGATAGTTACGACTCAGTATCGCTTTTGGGAGTGTTGATTGCGTCACATACAAAACTGCATTGTCAGTTTTTTTCTCATGGTGGGAAGGGGCACGGTTTTAAAGATTAGTCCATTGGTTTGCTAGATATTTGGCCGGGTCATTTGTTATCTGGCTTGTGCAGTGCCAGTAGTTGTATGTTTATGTTCATACAAACAAGCAGCATTCCCTATAAAGGCTTTGCATTATCACGTGATGGCAGCCATTACAGGAGGCAGGAACAATCGAATCTGGTCTAATGCGATTTACATGAGAGAAAAAATCAGTTTCCCGAGGGAGAAATACTCTGTTGTTGTGCCTTCTGTCACGGCTGCAATCACGTGGTGGTGCAAAGCCTCTATACTTTCCCCAATACAAACAGTTCTACCCTCGGAATAATACGCAAGACTTGTAAAAAGAAACATTGTCACTCAAAGTTCTTAGTACCTTGTACGAATAGGTAGAAGAAGGCAAAGCTTAATATAGACACACTGTTGGATCCAGTTCTAAAGAAAGACCAGTACAGGCGCCATGTCACGTGACCAATATCTTTCTCTTCCTCTTCTTCCACCAGGTCACATGGTTCTTTCTCATCTGGTTCTTCTCTGTGTTTCAAGGTTCGAATGAAAGTTGCTCTATCAGCAGCAGAATTGGTACTGGCAGCAACCGCAATTACATGTTCCTGTTGTATCATTCCTTTTGCTTTTAGTTCCTCGTACGATCCTTGATCTTCAATACGACCATCTTTTATTATAACTATCCAGTCGGCTCGAGGAAGATACTGCAACTGATGTGTAACTAGAATTCTAAGACTACCTGACAACTCTTCACAAATACACTTTTCAAAGATCTGCTGACCAACTTTAGCATCCACTGCACTCAATGGGTCGTCAAGTAAAACTATCTCTGCTTCTGAATACATTGCGCGTGCTAGACTGACACGAGACCGCTGACCACCACTCAGGAACGACACCACGTTGACCAATCATGCTTAGATCTCCTTTTGGAAATCTTTTCATATCCTTCTGCAAACCGCAAAGGTCAAGAATCCTTTGATATTTCATCTTATCAAAGGTTTTTCCAAAGACAATATTATCTCGCACCGTCCCAGAAAATGTCCAAGGTACTTGTGAAACATAAGCCATCTTACCATGATATGAAATTTGTCCAGATGTTATGGGAATCTCTCTCTGCATAGCCATCAGTAAAGAAGACTTTCCGCTGCCAACAGGACCTGTGATAATCATCAACTGATGTGGACTAACTTTAAGAGTGATATCATGAATCACATTTTGCTGACTAGTGTCCCATGCTGCTGATAGGCCTTTTAGTATCATGTAGTCATCGATGCTGCTTGTCATACCTGAAACTTGTTCTGAAGCTTCAAAAGGACTGAGTTCTAGTTCAAAATCCAAGTCTTCTTCTAACAAGAACTTTTCTATTCTCTGTAATGAGATTTTTATGTCTTGAATATAACGATAACAGTAATCGATGTTATAAGTCATATAAAAAGTCAGATTGTTTAATATCGTAGCCATAGTAAATATATCATAGGAAAAAAGACGAATTCCTGAGTAAATCAATGCTACTATGGATACCAGCATCGTGACGTCATTGAAAGTATCACTAACTGAATTATTTAGTGAGTAGAATATGGTTTTGCGAACGACAAAGTCAATTTCTTTCCTGAAAAAGATAAAGAATGCAGGACGTGAAAAGCAAGCCTGATTTGAAAGGAAAATCGTCAAAAACTGGGAAATAGAGGCTCAATAGATACCGGCTAGAAGTTTCGATTATTTTTGCCTCCAGCTCATATTTTTGGCTGTATTTATCTTATCTCCCTTTCATTTGTCTTTTCAGGTTCTTTTTTATCTTCCACCATTTCAGGGAGATCAATGTTAATAAGTAAGTTGTTACATGTGCACAATGTGCAATTAATTAGTACTTATGCAGCCTGCGTATAAATCTGGATAGAAATTTTAGATTATAAAAAAGTTATGGCGTTGCTTGAAAATTCGGTCCAAAAATTTGAAGCATATAAAACTACGCGCCACGCGCTGTACAAATATTACCATTAAATGGATCTAGACGCCCTGAATTTCATGAGGCAGTTTTAATTCAAAATAGCAAATGTCGTCTCACAGAATCTTGGTTTTTTTTCCAGTTTGAGATCGGATAACAGCAATATATACAGGTCAACTTACCTTCTCACAACTTTAATCAAGTTCATAAAACTCTGTTCCCAAGCGTAAGTCTTTACAGCTCGAATCCCTGAGACGATTTCGTGCAAAATACCAAGACGCTGATCTGTCAACTCAGCTTGGTTTCTTCGCAACATGGCATACTTTTTGGCCATAGAAAAGGAGAGAATAACAAAAAAGAGAAGGAATATAACGCCACATAAAGACTGCCAACCAATGAATAACAGCAACACGCCCAAGGACATGACAATATTGAATGGCGTCAATATGAAGTATGATATCACCATGTACGACTCTTCCATTCTTTGCACATCACTTGATATGAGGTTTTGGATGTGACCCGTTGTGACTGCAGACAGGATGTAGCGTTGTGATTGCAGAACCTGTAAGTTGAATAACGAAGCACAGTATTGAATTGTTGTGTTATTCATCTTATTTTACGCTAGCTACAAATGAAAGTACATGCCTAAATCCTTGAAAAGAAATTTCCTTGGGAGTATGTCCCCCTAACCTCCTCTGTAGTTTCTTTTTGCATAGTCTGAGGAGAAAATCCGAGAAAATCCGGAAGCGAGTGACGTCAGCGTTTTCGAAAGGCTCCACTTTCGAGAGCGGTTTCAAATTGATGCTTTTTCGATGAAAACGTTCAGCGTTTTCGAGCGTTTTAGTGTGGACGGAATTCAAACTATCATCTAACTTTATTTTCAAATCTTACAATCTCTATTGTCCTCGTTGATACTCATCATGGACCCTGAGCATGTGGTCTCAACATCCCATAATATACGGCTCCATAGGGAACGCATAAACTAACGATAGGTAGTTACATGAACAATTGGCAAAAAGTGTGCCGGATCAAATCTTGCTTTAAACATCAATACCAAGCTTTATTCAGTTGGCACGTAATATTGCCGATTAAATGGCAATTTTTCAGAACACTATAAACACCTTTTGTTGGACATATAGTTTACAGCCCATTCTTAAATAATTCCATCAAATTCTTCTACAGAATGACTTCCTGTCGTGGAGCATATTTTTTTGCATATTATTTACACGCGCCGCAATGCTGCAACTCTTTCTTCAAATTATTGACTTTAAAAAACAGTTTATTCTTCAATCTATTTGCAATTTGCCAGTCAAACTTTATCGAAACATTTCTTTTATAAATATCTTAATTTAAAGTGGACTTTTTCGAAGGGTGGAGTATCCCTTTACTTTGAGGACACTCGAACCGTTATAACAGTTTAGTAAAAATACACAGGTGAATATTGAAATTCCCGCGCACTGATTAGTCGAGAAACTCATACTATCACACGATAATCACCTCCAGCGATAATCCAAAATGGAGGCCAGCCGCTTTGTTGCTGTTACCGGAAAAAATGTCTTTTATAGTTATCTTTACAAGTGTATGCTACAGTGAGGACACTGTATTATCTCCTAACTTTCTACCATTTCAAACCCTCTAATATGAAATGACACAATGAGTGATCAAAATAAACTCATAGTGAATATCGGGTAATATTTATCGAGACGCTAGTCGTCGAGTGGTGAGGTAAATATACTCCGATATTCACTTAGGCTGAGGCAAATAATTGCTTTATTATAAATACACAAGCGATTCACAAGGGAAAAAAAGAATATATGAATACCTTTTTGTGGATTAGTCCAATCAATGCTATTTTGAGATTTATTGCCATAGATCTTGTTTGAAGACCATGATGTTTGCCGGCAAACACTCGAATTAATACAGCAACACTGATCCCAGCAGCAGAAAGAGTAGCATACTTTTGGTAATGCTGAAAATCCTCCTCGAGAGTCTTGAGGTAAAACCAAAGTAGAACTGGAAATATGAAGTCCATGGCTGTTTGCATAAATTTCAAAGCCAGGACAAACACATATTGTTGCAATGGGAATATCTTAAGCACCGCTCGCCATAGACAAGGTTGTCTTCCATTGTTCTTGGCATTCATGATCTCATCTTCCCATGCATCGTCAATTTGTTCTGCTATTTCTTCGGCATAATGATCATCTGATAACTCGTGCAAATCACTATCCTGCAAAGGCCGTTTATAACCAGTATATAGAAGATTGTTCATCCATGACAGAAACAAAAGAGAAAAAAACCCTGCTTCTTCCTTGGGTCTTTTAGAGCAAGAATCGTTTGATAAACCCATGGCAACTATACCTGCCAACAGAAAATATTGAACAATATTACAAGCATTCCACCTAGTATAGAGTGTACTGGGATAGTGTATGGGATATAAGGTAAACAGCTCTTATTAACCGAGTGCCAGGTCCGTACCGTAATTATGAGTTAAGGTGGAACCAAACTAATTCAGAGCGAATTTTGGACAATTTTATTCTCGCTCGCTTGGCAAAACAAATGCGTCAATTTAACTGTATTTTTCATATAATGTGCTTGGATTATCCTAGATTCTAACAGTGTATTTTATTGTAAGATTTTTTAAATGTTTAGCCTATTACGGCCGAAAATCAAACAGTGCTATTCTTAGTTTTTGGCTTTTTTCTCCTCATCCCCAGGTACGATTTTTCTGAAATTTTCAGAATCTTATCATCTAGCACTATTGCAGCCCAAACATTTATTCGATGAGTTTTTAAGATTTAATGCTGATTTTTCGTAAGGCTCATTCGCAATACTTGGAAATAAGTATGTGAAAACTTCAAGGCAATCCATTCAATGGTAATGTTTCTACAGCGCGATGTTTCATATGCTTCAAATTTTGGATCGAATTTTCAAGCGGCGTCATAACTTTTTTTCTGCCCAAGACTTTCCATCCAAATTTATACACAGGCTGTAATGGTACAAGGGATGAGGAGAAAAAAAGCCAAAAAGTAGTTTTAGTTTACTTGAATTTAGCTAAAGTTGAAAGTTTTATGAAATACTAGTTAAAAGTATTTGCAAAACATGTGAATGCAAAGCAAAAAAGGCATTAAAAGAAGAACTCAATGACTCAACATGATCATGAGATTGAGAAGAAAACTGTCCTACTTCAAACTCCCCTTAGACTTCAAGATATTCACAACCAAGATGAAAAAAGCTACAGCCTTCCGTTTGTTTTCCTATCTTCTTATTTCATTTACTGAACTTTAGTTCGTACTTTTACCTAGTTTTAATTTTAGTTTTTCTAGTCGTACGAAATCGCTCAACTACGGTGCCTTGATCAAAAGAGTTGTCGCTTGTTTGATAAGTTTTACATTAAATGCCAGCGGCTATCAGTTATCTTGATAATTTATTAAGGTTTTTCGACGATTTTCATCCAGAAATATATTTTTACAACGAAGATTTGAATGTTTTAAAAGATCATAAGTACGTACATTCAGTAAACCATTTCATTTAAGGTCCGTACCGCAAGTTATTGACCAATCACAGCGCATGAAATTACCTTGCCATATAGTAAAAAGCATTATATTGATCTTCAACGTATTTATGAACAACCACATGCTAACCACTCTAATAAATCACTCTCATGATCAGTTGCAAAACTTTCAAATTTAATATCTACAGGCTTGGCTATAATTTTATATATGATATGCATGGATATAATAACATGGTCAATTAATACGAGTACGAATTCTTCTTCATTTTTAAGTAAGGCTCTTCTTTACCTTTAATAAATGCTGTCAAAAGCCCATTTATACAACATTCAGATCGAACAATGGCCATTCGTATCGTAACTTACTCTATACCTAAATCATGCGAATATGATTTTTTTAAGAGCTAAAAATGTTCTTAAAACTTTACATTTTTCATTCACTACACTAAAGCATTGCTTAGATTCCTTACGATTCTGCTCTTTGTACAACGAGAAGCAGTTTGACTGAGTAGGCTTTGTACCTTGCTTTAAAGTGCATATGACACGAAAAAAATTTAATATTAAAAATGTGGAGTTTATTAGCATTAACAAGAATATCACGGTTAAATTTGTTTCAAAAACGTATTTCTCTAGAAATTCAAGAACATTTAGCACAAGTCGTGACGTCATTTTGTTTACAAGTCTCCAGATTTAGTTGCAAATACACGAAATATGTTTGAATGTAGAATCTTAATTTCAGCTAGTACACTTTTCAGTTACCCAACATTCGAAGAATACTACGTAAGCTATCAAATGAAGCTGAATAGAATATGAAATTTGTTGTTATTTTATACGAATTACAATTTATATTTAGTGCATTACTACCGAATCTAGAGGACGTGTCAACAAGATGACGTCACAAATTTGGCTTAATTTTCTCAAATATCTCAAGAAATATGCTTTTGAAACAAATTTTAATACGATATATTTATTATTACTAGCAAACTATACATTTTAATCGATGAAACATTTTCGTGTCATATACACTTTAAGAGGTCCTTGCTTTCAGAGTATTGTTGACGAGGTTGGTTGGTTGCCGGTTGATTGGTGCAATGACGTAGGTGCTGTGAGTGATGAGTGAATCATGTTTGATATGAACACATATTTTATAATATGTTTTTTTAATAAAAGTGATGAAATGTATTAATTTCGAAGTCTTGAATCTCTCACAATTGTCTGGAAAACCTCACACTAGCGCTTATTGAACTTGATGGGTACGTCTTCAGTAGTATACAAACGCGGTAGATGTTGGAGTAAGCGTAACCAGATAATATGATTCTGAATCGAGTTTTTTTTTTTTTCAACTTAAAAACGAAAGAACATTAGAAGTAGATATAATCATGCAACAAAAAAAACAAAAACAAAAAAAAAAAAAACTCGATTCAGAATCATATTATCTGGTTACGCTTACTCCAACATCTACCGCGACCTAACATCTATTTCACCCCGGCCTGCTCTCAGTCTGACCTCTAGCTCAGCTGGTAGAGCATCGGTAGTACAATTCCGAAGGTCGTCGGTTCGATTCCCAGAGAGGTCGGAAATTAATTTTTCCGAATTGAATTCCAATAAATAATAACTTCGGAATAACCTCGTTCCAAAGCACTACAACTTACCTATATTATCTTCACCTATTTACTAGTGCCACACGGTCCAGATACTCTCATCTAAAACATATCGCGACTGAAGTATCGAATTAAAAATATTTATGTATATATAAATATGGTAATCAACAAGAATCAGAATGCGTCTCTCTTTGATAACTCGACTCATGTTCAATTATTTGGAAGGGTGATTTTTATTTATGTAAAATCATTTCGTTTGAATCTGCTCTTATTAGTTTAGTTATCTTTACGACGAGATAGTATAGCAGTTATGAAGTTTAAGGATAAGAAAGTTTGGAATCTGTTTTTATCGCGAATTATGAAAAGGACGCAAATGATGATCAATTGTGTGAATTATTTCTTATTAACATAGTTAATTGAGGGGAATGGTTAGGAAACCTATTGTTATCAGGTCTTTGTTCGCTTTTGATGTTGAACCAGTCTTGACCGTGCACAATGTTTGTTTTATGCTCGTCCAAAATTGCAAAATAAGTAAACATAAACGTTGTCTATGGGACTGTTGTAAGGAATATTCAAATATCTCTTATAAATCTTTAAGTATCTTGAACTAGCAGCCAAAAGAAAGATTTTTGTCTGTTCACTCAGCCATTGCCAACAATGGTAAAACAATAGTAAAACAAAAGATTGTGCACGGTCACGCTTGAAAAAAGTGAACAAAGACATATAACAATAGGTTTCATAACCATTCCCCTCTATTAACTATGTTATTAAGATGGAAGTTTTTAAGATTTGGTCGAATCATTCGGATGAGTGTTTTTCTTAATCAAACCATTTCTTTTGTTCGAAACCACAAGTGTTGATATTGAGTCGTGCATTGAGTTTGTTTAGTTATAATAATAAAAAGTTTATTGAAACAAATCCGGTGTTTCTTAAGTCAAAATATCGAGAGACATGAAATAAGAGGGCAAAAACCAAATAGATATGTAATTCTAAGTACATAATTGTCAGTACTACTTATAGCAGTCGCGGACCGATCAAAAACCGTCAGAACCGGTGATCTAAATACAAAATAAAAAGCTCACCTGTTTTTGAGCATGTCATCATGATCTCTATTTCTCAATGTTTGATGAAGAACAGTTTTAATTTCGATGGAAAATATCTCGATGCGCGTTTCATAAATAAGAATTCAACGAGACTTTGCAAGCTTCGTTAAAACAACCACTGGTGTGTTACTAATTATATAAATCAAAGAGCAAACACTAAAACCTCCAAAGGACTTTGAAAACTTTTTGATGGATCTATACTGTAGTGATGATTACAAGACTCAGATACATTAATGAGAAAATAAATTCAGTTTCCTTAGGACATGAAGAGCCAAAATTAAGACATTTGGAATCGGCTTATATAAAAAATCATGGCGTGTGCCTGATCCCATCGCTTGAAACACATATAATGACGATGAATAATGATTAAAAGACATCAATATAAACCGCAGGAATGAATCCTTGACTCAAAGATTACATTATAGGATAATGATAGGAGTGGATTGATCATTTCGAATACTCCAAACGCTGAATGAGTACCAAATTCGCTTTTTGGAGTTGTATTTATGAAATGATAGTAAAAGTGAGAAAGCAAGATGAGTTAGATGAACCAGCAATGTTCTGATCTGAAAAGCTTCGATGCGCCTGCCTCGTCAAAAAAGAGCTAAAATTTCTCTTATATATACATATATTTTTAATATTATACTATCTATTACACCCATCGTACTATCTTAGAAAAGAAGTGTTCTAAAAATACAAATAATTTATTCAGTTATCAGAGGAGAGGTTTCAAAACGAATCCAAAATTCACACACACAGTGCAGTGAGCTAAAAATAGATATGACCTATCCAGATACCCACAGAGAAGTTTTGAAAGTCGAACTTCTAAAATAGATATGACCTATTATCCAACTACCAGGAGAAAGGGGGATATTCTTGAAGATGGCTTCAGTAGAGGGCTTTTCTAAAAATCAGAGTCAGAGCCGAATCTTTAGCAGATGGACAAGCCGATGCGCTGGCTCCGGAGCGGCTCCAGAGATCGATGATGTAGAACTTCCCCTCCCCCTACGGGCCCGGGGCAGCCCGACGGGGCCCGTGGCGCAGAACCGCTGTTTGTATACTACTGTCTTTGTCAGAAGCAAGCAGTCCTCTTGTCACTGGTTTAACGTCATTCATGGATTCAAGGTGAAAAAGTTGCATGATCTGAAACAAACATCTTCGTTTTAGGAATTTGGAATCATAATTTAAAAGGTGCGACGAGCGACCTTGTCCTTCAGTGTAAAAATAATGCAGAAAATCCGCCCCTTAGCACAGGAACTCCAAAGGAATGGAAGCATTAAGATGAATGTACTGAATACAAACCCTTGATAAAAGTAAGTACATCTCCATTCAGCAACTCTACGACCTGGAAAACAATAATGTTATGCCTTATAAATACAACTAACATCCCTTTTTCTCCAAGTAATTTCTTTTTAATTGTCACAGCTTTTTATAGATAAAGAGCAAATTTTTAAAAAGGCAAAATTTGAAAAGGCAAAATTCCTAAGTTATGTTCATCACCCTTACACTTATGATCGTAGACTATTGTATCGGATCTGTGCCGATAAGGACAGCTGACTCATGTAGCTTTAATTTCTGCACTTTTTTATTAAAGTCAAACTACAAAATTGATAAATATAAGTTATTATCTTGGTATTTCTGATTCTTGTTCTATTAATTATGAACGAATATTTAAACGAAAACGTGCTTACAATTCTGTTTCTGTTTTTTTTCTCTGTTTTTCTGTTTCACTTAAACGATCAAACAAAGGAACTGTATTTCACGGGTTTCTCTTTTATCTTTTTACTTATACTAATGACTTACAGTATTGTTCTTATCACTCCACCCCGGTGCGAAAATTTACTACTGGAGCAACAATATATAGCTCTTATTAACCGAGTGCGAGGTCCGTACCGTAAGTTATGGACCGAGTTTTTTCCACTGCCTTATGGCCCAAGCGCGTAGCGCGCGGGCCATAAAAAAGTGGAAAAAACGAGGACAAGACATTAAGATTAAAAAGAGGAGAAAAGCAACAAAAAGTAAAGTTGACAGCACATGTCAAACGAGAACTGCATTTAAAGGGCTTCCTGTACGTGCCAAAAGTCATGTAGTGTTTACAGTCGCTCAAAAAGAGAAGTTTTAGTTTACTTTGAAAGAATTTAGCTATAGTTTAAAGTTTTCTGAAATACCAGTTAATAAAAGTGAGGCTTTCTTTTGCGAAACGTGTAAATGTAAAGCAAAAAAGGCATCAAAAGAAGACCTCAAGAACTCAACATGAGATTGAGAAGAAAACCGTACTTCAAACTTCAAGATATGATTCACCACCAAGATGAAAAATACTATAGCCTTCCGTTTGTTTTCCTGCCTTTTATTGGGAAACAAACTCAAAAGATGAACTCTCTCCAGAAATGAATGAGAAGCTATGGAAAATTACTGCTCGCTGAACATGGATAGTTTTTGTCAATTTTCAACGTTTTGACTGTTTGAAGCAGGCCGCCATATGCCAATGGCTGAAGTCATGAAGACGGCACACTTTCGACTCAAAAAAGATACTGCCATATCTCCTGTCCAAAAATGCATTCAAATTCATATGTGGATGAAATAGTACTGAAATATGGAAATACTTCAAGAGCGGATGAGCCTAGAGAACTGCATAAAACGTTAGCAAAAGAAACTACTGGCTTTTTCATCCGATCGATTCAGATAAGTTCAAACTTGACGTCGTAAGCTTATTGAAATAACAATTTTACGTTAATTCTACTCGTAAACCTATCTTTATTCCATTTACTGAATTAGCCGCTATTCAACACCCTTTAGTTCGTAGTTTGACATGGTTTTAGTTTTAGCATAGTTAGTTTTTATTTCTGATTTTTACTTTGTCGAGAAAATATCGAGTTCCTAAATAAGTAGTTTATTTTAGAATTATTAGTATTGCAAAGCGCTTAGGGCAAATAGTGAAATTAGGGCTATAGAAATAAATAAAAAAAGGTTCAGGATTCTATATGCATTTATTGAGATCTGCTTCACTGGTTTCGGAAACAGGTAAACCATAGACTATCTTCGAAACCACGATTGCTTTAAAGGGTTGATAGATTTCTTTCTGTCCATAACCCCCTTTTCTTAAACCCATGATCACATAAGAACGTTTGTTACCTTCACTTAATCTGGTCTTAACGTGGTTGGAGCATTCGCAATTGTATGGCAAGGTAACACTGAATATTGTTAGATATTTGTATTGCTTAATATTAAGAGGCTGTCGTCCTCGTAAGAGCGGATAAGGCAAAAGTTTTCCTGATTTTCTCAGTAAAAGTCAACTATTATATTCAACGAACATTTATCATATTTATTTGGATCAATTTGGATTTTTAGGTACTTTACGAGTCGGTTTTCGATGAAACCTCAAAACTTGCAAATTGACCGTTGCAGGGAAAGCTGCAATTAAGCTGAACATATCGGTTGCCGCCAAAAGTTTATTACTAATTTAAATCAACTGAAAATTTTAAACATGAATTTCACAACTTTTGGTTATAATTTAAAGTTTTAACGTTTAAATTTAATGAAATGTTCATTGAGATATGATAATTTTAAAATATATGCTAAAATTTGAAAAAGGCGTTTGGCGCTAAATTACCTGCAGTTGAAGGCGATTTTCTCGAAAGTAGGACCTAACCTAAAGTTTAGTCTATTATAGCTCAAATGCAAGGCTAAGACCAGGCTAAGACCAGGCTACAAACAATTGAAATAAAATTGAAGGTACTCTTGTTTACGTGCCGCACAAGAAGTATGCAATTCATTAAATTTCGCCAGGATGAGCAAAACGGATAATTGCTGGAGCGAGGAAAAAAGACCAAGTTTGGAACCAAAACTAACTGAATATATCAACCAAGTCAATAAATACCAGTTTTGTGTTTAAGTAAGCATGATAAGTCTTTTGTAAGCATTTTTAGCCGTTTTTTAAAACGTTATTGATTTTGTATTGGTACAATATGCAAATTATATTCAAAACTTTGCATCAAACAACATGAAAGAGCAAAGTTTTTTTTTTTTCGAACGTAAATTTTATGGGAATGAAAACGCAGCATTCTAACTCATCTTTGTACGAGAAGTAAGGCTACACACACACCTATTTTATTTTTTATTTTTCTTATTTTCTTATGGATGATGTGCTGTTTTTGTGTTTCTTAGCTAGAATATGCTCAGAATGTTTTTTACGCTATCAAGTACACACAGCTATGTATATATATACGGTGGCCCAGAGGGGATTTGGATTGAGAATTTCTTTTGTTTGCAGTTTCTTTTGTTTGCAGCGATAATTCCTTTTGTTTGCAGTTTCTTTTGTTTGCAGCGAGAATTTCCTTTGTTTGGATTGAGGTTTCTTAATTGAAGTGAGATTTCTCTTGTTTGCAGTGAGATTTCTCTTGTTTGCAGTGAGATTTCTCTTGTTTGAAGTGAGATTTCTCTTGTTTGCAGCGAGATTTCTCCTGTTTGCAGTGCGATGATCTTAATTGTGTGTTGTCCCCTCTGCGCCACCGTATATATAAGACAAATTGGGAATCAACAGATTCTTTATAGCGAAGATCCGCCTATATTCAACTTCAATGTAATATAATGGCATTACTGGCTAAATTCGTCAAAAAAAACAAAAAAACTCCTCATTACTGACAACTTTCGTACGGATCACAAATTGATAAGCTTTACTTTACAAATCAGTAAACAGTCGCTCAGCTTACAACTTTTAAAAAAGCCGACTAGATATGGCGTTCATTTGCGGGCAAAACTTTTAAATCGTAAACACCAACTTAAAATAATAAAATTTGAAGCCCAAAATGCAATCATCGATGTTCAAATGGCAAAATTTCAACTCCAAAACATTGTAAATTATAAATTGTAAATTATGAATTGTAAATTGTTAATTATAAATTGTAAATTGTAAATTGTAAATTGTAAATTGTAAATTGTAAATTGTAAATTGTAAATGTAATGTAAATTGTAAATTGTAAATTAAATTGTAAATTGTAAATTGTAAATTGTAAATTGTAAATTGTAAATCGTAAATCGTAAATCGTAAATCGTAAATCGTAAATCGTAAATCGTAAATCGTAAATCGTAAATCGTAAATCGTAAATCGTAAATCGTAAATCGTAAATCGTAAATCGTAAATCGTAAATCGTAAATCGTAAATCGTAAATCGTAAATCGTAAATCGTAAATCGTAAATCGTAAATCGTAAATCGTAAATCGTAAATCGTAAATCGTAAATCGTAAATCGTAAATCGTAAATCGTAAATCGTAAATCGTAAATCGTAAATCGTAAATCGTAAATCGTAAATCGTAAATCGTAAATCGTAAATCGTAAATCGTAAATCGTAAATCGTAAATCGTAAATCGTAAATCGTAAATCGTAAATCGTAAATCGTAAATCGTAAATCGTAAATCGTAAATCGTAAATCGTAAATCGTAAATCGTAAATCGTAAATCGTAAATTGTAAATTGTAAATTGTAAATTGTAAATTGTAAATTGTAATTGTAAAATTTAATACAAAGTCCAAAATGGCGATATCAATACCGAAAATACACAAACGTTCAATGAAGTTGAAAACCCCAAAACTTGAACTCGATAGGGAACGGAAATGAGACTAGCAATGTTGAATGGACGAAAGCTCATTATCGTAAAACGTAATCAGTGAACTATTCAAGCTAACGAGGCCCAAAATAGTATTGAGGTAATGCATTTAGAGGGCCACAGGTTTGTCAGTTTTTAGTACTGTTACGTGTTTTACCCTCTTTAAATAAGTTTATTGATTGATTGATTGATTGATTTACTCGTTTAAGTACCGCTCCGGATTGAACGCTGCCCCACAGGCAGCCCAAACAAGGTTCCTGTGTATGGTTTATAAGGGAATGTATGGGAGCTATGATAAAGTTACGAAAATAAATGTTTCACTCAACAATTTGCCTCAAAACTTGTTGCAGTCGTTGCTTTTACTTCGTTCAGTTTTCTGGCGAAGTTTCAGCGCGATTTGAGGCCATTTAGTGGATTTTGTCAAAATCTGATCTTCTCTACCTAAATAATGGGAAAGCTGGAGACTTAGCACCCGATATCGACTACATCACGTTAGAAAATCCAATATATATATATATATATCCCCTTGTTGCAGTCGTTGCTTTTACTTCGTTCAGTTTTCTGGCGAAGTTTCAGCGCGATTTGAGGCCATTTAGTGGATTTTGTCAAAATCTGATCTTCTCTACCTAAATAATGGGAAGGCTGGAGACTTAGCACCCGATATCGACTACATCACGTTAGAAAATCCAATATATATATATATATATCTCCCCTTGAACCGCAATAAAAATGCAACATTTCAAAGGAACGATAATTTCTCTATCATTACATGTTTTCTGAATGCCACCACGCCAAATATTTCCAGAAAAATCCTTGCTTAAAATCGAATATTTGATTTCTTCTACAGCGTGTGATCGATGGTGTTCAAACGGCCGTTGTAAAGCGTGAGCGGGTCACGTTACATACTGCATTCTGATTGGCCGAACGTGATACCGAGCTCGAAACAAATTCCCCTTCCCCGAAAGACTTTTTGTTTGTTGCCAATCAGAATGCAGTATTTTCGTAACTTTATCAAACCCCCGTACATTCCCTTATAAACCATACACAGGAACCTTGTTTGGGCTGCCTGTGGCTGCCCTCACATAAGCACTGCACCCGAGGACGAAACTATTTATAAAATTAACGCCGCCCCCGAAAACTTACGCCGCATATGAAACAACAAAGCGCCGCGGCAATTAATCGAGTAAATACGGTAACCAAAATTGTGAGGATTCCTTATTATAACACATGACAGCTTTTTTTTTTGGCCACAAAATTCCTCGTAAGTGTGATCATATGACTAAAACAGTTAGATAATAAACGCTTTGTATTCTATATCCCATTCAACATTCTCGTTAATTATCTAATCGATCCTTACTTCAATTCTTACAAAAGAGCTTAGCCATTGTATTTCCCATTCTGTTTTTTAGAATTTCTGGACAGTTGCCTGTAGAAGCTACTCTAACATGTTGCATATTTAGATTTTTTCATTGTACTGAGTAATTCTGTAAACGGCCATTGTTTTTTAAATTTGTCAACTTCCAGTACACTCCATCTAGGTGAAATGCTTGTAATATTGTTCAATATTTTCTGTTGCCAGGTATAGTTGCCATGAATTTATCAAAAGATTCTTGCTCTAAAAAACCCAAGGAAGAAGCAGGATTATTTTCTCTTTTATTTCTATCATGGATGAACAATCTTCTATATACTGGTTATAGACGGCCTTTGCAGGATAATGATTTGCACGAGTTATCAGATGATCAATATGCCGAAGAAATAGCAGAACAAATTGACGATGCATGGGAAGATGAGATCATGAATGCCAAGAATAATGGAAGACAACCTTGTCTATGGCGAGCGGTGCTTAAGATATTCCCATTGCAACAATATGCGTTTGTCCTGGTTTTGAAATTTATTCACACAGCCATGGACTTCATATTTCCAGTTCTACTTTGGTTTTACCTCAAGACTCTCAAGGAGGATTTTCAGCATTACCAAAAGTATGCTACTCTTTCTGCTGCTGGGATCAGTGTTGCTGTATTAATTCGAGTGTTTGCCGGCAAACATCATGATCTTCAAACAAAATCTATGGCAATAAATCTCAAAATATCATTGATTGGACTAATCCACAAAAAGGTATCCACATAGCTATCTTTACAAGTGTGTGCTATAGTGAGGACACTCGAACCGTAAACACTTCGAGTTTTTTCAGGTTATTATCTCCTAACGTTGTACCATTTCAAACCCTCTAATATGAAGTGACACACTGAGTGATCAAAATAAACCCTTTTTCAATTAATTGGCTCAAGGGATCATTTACAATATGCATTTTTTTAAAGGGACAAAAATAAAATACCCTGCTATTACGGTTCGAGTGTCCTCACAGCAAAGGGGTACTCCACCCTTGGAACAAGTCCACTTTAAAATAAAATTTTTATCCTAATGAAGCACATTCAATTGTTTAAAGATAAAAAAAGGTAATTGAAGAGATCTAGATGAAGTGAGTTTAGTTTTTTGTTTTATTGCTCCGAAGCAGTTCTTGACTAACGTAATAAAACAGCAACTAACTGCCGCTCTACTGTTCCATGCCGACAGTATTTTGCGACCATTTGTTTCAATCTTTGAAGCTCAATTACACTAAACCTATTTGTCAACTAATTTGTCAACGTATTTCTCCAATAGTACCTTTATTAAGAAGTAGAACCATTCCAGGTGGAGAGCCCCGTTACAAAAGGTACAAAATACAGTTTGAAACCGGCAGAACCATTCAAAAGAAAGTGTGGTCACCATGGCACCTTGACCACTTGCACAAGGCATGACAGTGTCGTGGGCCTCCTGCTCCACTTTTGTATCTATAACTGCAGCTTATCAACAGCTACAATAGTCCCCTTCACAGTTCCCTGCGCCATCTTGAAAGGTAGCCGTGCCTTTGCATCGAAGCGAGACGAACGGTGAGCTTGCAATGATAGAGACATGCGAATAATTGTCCAAGGTGTTAAAAAAAGGTCTCTATCATTGCAAGCTCACCGTTTTTGTCGCCTCGATGCAAAGGCACGGCTACCTTTCAAGATGGCGCAGGGAACTGTGAAAGGGACTATTGTCTTCCCTAGAAGACCCCAAGCGATCTATGCGAAACGTTTTCAAACACGGTACCGTGCCAAACCTATAATTCCCTACAAATCCTGGTTACGTTCAGTTTAAGATTCTAAGCTCAGCCATGAAAAATGCATAGTCAATTCAGAAACACCTTAAAGAGTCGGCGTTAGACGGATTTTCACCTCGGACTATGCAAAACGAAACTATAGAGGAGGTTAGGGGGCATGCTCCCAATTCCCTTTGAAGGGTTTAGACGTGTGCTTTCATTTGTAGCTGTGTAAAATAAGATCAATAACACAAAAAATCCCTACTGTGCTTTGTTATTCAACTTACAGGTTCTGCAATCACAACGCTACATACTGTCTGCAGTCACAACAGGTCACATCCAAAACCTCATATCAAGTGATGTGCAAAGAATGGAAGAGTCGTACATGGTGATATCATACTTCATATTGACGCCATTCAATATTGTCATGTCCTTGGGCGTGTTGCTGTTATTCATTGGTTGGCAGTCTTTATGTGGCGTTATACTCCTTCTCTTTTTTGTTATTCTCTCCTTTTCTATGGCCAAAAAGTACGCCATGTTGCGTAGAAACCAAGCTGAGTTGACAGATCAGCGTCTTGGTATTTTGCACGAAATCGTCTCAGGGATTCGAGCTGTAAAGACTTACGCTTGGGAACAGAGTTTTATGAACTTGATTAAAGTTGTGAGAAGGTAAGTTGACCTGTATATATTGCTGTTATCCGATCTCAAACTGAACAAAGCAAGATTCTGTGAGACGATAATTTTATTATTTAAAATTAAAACTGCTTTATGAATTTCAGGGCATCTAGAAATATGAATTTTGCACAATAATTTTGTAACAGTTTTCTCACTGAAAACCATTGTTTCCTGAGGGGCGCTTAACAGTTAACATTGCTCTTATTGAATAGCAATGAGGGCATTTTAGACTTAATTTCCATCATTACTATTCAGGAGGCACGGTCCCTCATATAACAATCATTGTCAAGAACCATGCCCTTTTAATTGGGCCCCATTTAGGTGGATCAACACTCATTCAGAACGAATTTTTACAAATATATTTTCTCCCTCGCTTCGCAAAAACTAGTACGTCAATACATGGAAATGGATACGTGGAAACTTCAAGGCAATCCATTCAATATGCCCTTTGCATCTCAGTAATCGCGTGCTGATTAATTCATTGAGAGAAAATGAATGAACAAAATTTCTACAACTTGTTTCGAGAGATCGTAATAAATCTGCATTTGGTAACACACTGGTTACACATCGTTTCATTCAGTTCTTTACCAGCAGCCGAAAAGAATCACCAATTTAAAAGAAAAAAATGCTCACCAGTACAGACACGTGACCGTTAACTGCAAAGGCCCTATTTTAATGTTTGTTTGTTGATGTTCAATATGCTTTCAATTTTTTGATCGAATATTCGAGCAGCGCCATAACGTTTTTTATACTCTAAACTTTCTATCCAAGTAATAGATGTAGTAATTCTGAAAATTTCAGAAAAATCGTACCTGAGTAAAAGGAGAAAAAAGCCAAAAACCAAAAATAGCACTGTTTGATTTTCAATCGTAATAGGCTAAACACTTGAAAGATCTTAAAATAAATACACTGTTGGAATCTAGGATAATCAAAGCACATTATATGAAAAGTCCAATTAAATAGACGTACTAGTTTGGCAAATCGAGCGAGAAGAAAATTGTACAAAATTCGCTCTGATTTAGTTTGTATCCGCCTTTAGCATTCACCAAATCCTGATTTCTCGGTATTCCTGAACTAAATTCTATAATTAATTGCACATTGTACACATGTAACAACTTACTTATTAACCTGGATCCCCCTCGAAATGGTGGAAGATAAAAAACGACCTGAATAGACAAATGATAGGGAGATAAGATAAATACAGCCAAAAATATGAGCTTGAGGCAAAAATAATCGAAACTTCTAGCCGGTATCTATTGAGCCTCTATTTCCCAGTTTTTGACGATTTTCCTCTCAAATCAGGCTTGCTTTTCACGTCCTGCATTCTTTATCTTTTTCAGGAAAGAAATTGACTTTGTCGTTCGCAAAACCATATTCTACTCACTAAATACTTCAGTTAGTGATAATTTCAATGATGTCACGACGCTGGTATCCATAGTAGCATTGATTTACTCAGGAATTCGTCTTTTTTCCTATGATATATTTACTATGGCTACGATATTAAACAATCTAACTAAATATATGACTTTAAACATCGATTACTGTTATCGTTATATTCAAGACATAAAAATCTCATTACAGAGAATAGAAAAGTTCTTGTTAGAAGAAGACTTGGATTTTGAACTAGAACTCAGTCCTTTTGAAGCTTCAGAACAAGTTTCAGGTATGACAAGTAACATCGATGACTACATGATACTAAAAGGCCTATCAGCAGCATGGGACACTAGTCAGCAAAATGTGATTCATGATATCACTCTTAAAGTTAGTCCACATCAGTTGATGATTATCACAGGTCCTGTTGGCAGCGGAAAGTCTTCTTTACTGATGGCTATGCAGAGAGAGATTCCCATAACATCTGGACAAATTTCATATCATGGTAAGATGGCTTATGTTTCACAAGTACCTTGGACATTTTCTGGGACGGTGCGAGATAATATTGTCTTTGGAAAAACCTTTGATAAGATGAAATATCAAAGGATTCTTGACCTTTGCGGTTTGCAGAAGGATATGAAAAGATTTCCAAAAGGAGATCTAAGCATGATTGGTCAACGTGGTGTCGTCCTGAGTGGTGGTCAGCGGTCTCGTGTCAGTCTAGCACGCGCAATGTATTCAGAAGCAGAGATAGTTTTACTTGACGACCCATTGAGTGCCGTGGATGCTAAAGTTGGTCAGCAGATCTTTGAAAAGTGTATTTGTGAAGAGTTGTCAGGTAGTCTTAGAATTCTAGTTACACATCAGTTGCAGTATCTTCCTCGAGCCGACTGGATAGTTATAATAAAAGATGGTCGTATTGAAGATCAAGGATCGTACGAGGAACTAAAAGCAAAAGGAATGATACAACAGGAACATGTAATTGTGGTTGCTGCCAGTAACAATTCTGCTGCTGATAGAGCAACTTTCATTCGAACCTCGAAACACAAAGAAGAACCAGATGAGAAAGAATCATGTGACCTGGTGGAAGAAGAGGAAGAGAAAGATATTGGTCACGTGACATGGCGCCTGTACTGGTCTTTCTTTAGAACTGGATCCAACAGTGTGTCTATATTAAGCTTTGCCTTCTTCTACCTATTCGTACAAGGTACTAAGAACTTTGAGTGACAATGTTTCTTTTTAGAAGTCTTGCGTATTATTCCGAGGGTATAGAACTGTTTGTATTGGGGAAAGTATAGAGGCTTTGCACCACCACGTGATTGCAGCCGTGACAGAAGGCACAACAACAGAGTATTTCTCCCTTGGGAAACTGATTTTTTCTCTCATGTAAATCACATTAGACCAGATTCGGTTGTACCTGCCTCCTGTAATGGCTGCCATCACGTGATAATGCAAAGCCTTTATAGGGAATGCTGCTTGTTTGTATGAACATAAACATACAACTACTGGCACTTAACAAGCCAGATAACAAATGACCCGGCCAAATATCCAGCAAACCAATGGACTAATCTTTAAAACCGTGCCCCTTCCCACCATGAGAAAAACACTGACAATGCAGTTTTGTATGTGACGCAATCAACACTCCCAAAAGCGATACTGAGTCGTAACTATCTTTGTGGCAAAAAGTAAAATATTAACTCTCCTTTCTTTTGAAGGTGGTCTAGTACGAAAATCGTTCGAATTTTGATTCAATTAAAACTTTACTGGAATTAAGGGTCTAATAATAACTGATTAATGTTTGTTCTTGATATTCCGATGGGAAGTATCACAGGTTTTTTAAAAGATTTTAACAGAGTCTGTCTACCATAACACCAAACATCACTCTATATATTGTTTTATTGATCAAAATATCCGCTAGTTTTATGCTCGGTATTGAGCCAAAGAGACGAAACAATTGACTGTTATCACAAGCAATGTGCGGTCCCTCAGCCGACCTTTTGGCATCTATAGGAATAAAAGAAATTCCTTAAGCTGTTAATGAAGAAATGTATGGAGCGATGTTTTGGTAGTCGAGTAGATGGCCTCACAGACCCTATAAACATTAATAAAAATATAATTCTTCCAGTCGGAATATCAAGACCAAACTTCAACTAGTAATTGTAAGACCCTTCAGGGGCGGATCCAGGAAGGGATAGAGAGTGCTGCAGCTATCACCCTCTTGAAGTCCAATAGAGAGCATACTTTTCAGCTGAACTAAATTTTGGACAATTTTTGTACTAGATCCCTTATAACTTTAATATTTTTCATGCTCATAACTTTGCTTTCTCACTTTCCCCCCAAAGCATTCATTTTTGCTACAAGCATTTTTCAAGCATTCCTGGCTAACATGTCCTACAGCGCACAGAGGAATTCGAGAACCATTTTCGTATATTTTGGGCTGGTGTGCATATCGTTTTGTTTGGTTACCCTACGAAGCTTCCTCTCCTACTACCTTGTAATCAAGTCATCTAGAAACCTTCACGCAAACATGATGGAAGCAGTGATCAAGTCTCCAGTGCTGTTCTTTGATACCAATCCAACGGGACGAATAATGAATCGCTTTTCAAGAGACATTGGCATCATTGATGATGAGCTTCCTAGACGATATGGTACGGCTTTGCCGATCATCGTCAAGTGCCTGGGAATGGTTGTGATGGCAACAGTCATCAACTTGTGGTTTCTGCTAGTAGTAATACCACTCTTAATACTTTCTTATTATTTCTCTCGCTATTACCTCAAAACATCTCGTGAGCTGACCCGAATGGTAGCAATTCGCTACAGTCCCGTGTATTCGCACATCACTGAAACAATAAGAGGGCTAGAAGTCATTCGTACGTCGCATAGGGAAGAATGGTTTGTCAATGAATTGATCAGGTACATATATTATTCTATCTAATATTATCAACGTACTATTGGTAATGATTAAGATTTTTGTTTTGTTAACATTTATTAACAAACATGTAATAAACATTTCTAATTTCAGACTTCAAAACCAGCACACCAAGGCTTTCCATTTGGTTGTCGCCTTGAAACAATGGTTTGCACTTCGTTTTGATATCATAGTCGCATGTATTGTCATTGGCGTGGCCTTCATTGGTTTGTTTGCCATTGAGGACAAAGGTAGAATGTCATTGGTATATAAGGGGCTGGACGTCCATGATAAACCAGCAACGTTTTAATGCAATTACTACCTAATATACCAACCAATATATATACATCCAAAATGTCGAAACAATAATCTATTTCGCATACTCCCAAATTTAAGAGCATTATATAGTAACCATACTATCAAATATGCCGCACTGTTACAATATCTCCATCATTAATCAAAAACTCGGCAAAAACAAGGCTTGGACTACTTTTTAATACGAATGAGAGGAAAAACAGACAAAATTCATTTGGAGAAGCAGTATAACTTATGTGAACATGGTAATTTAACGATAACTGAGGATTACTAATAACGATAATAAGTTTGGCGGTAACATCGTGGAATGGAGGTTGTTGTAGACTGAACTGGCTTTATTCCCTACAAGTAATATATAACGTTCAGCCCCCACACAGTCCTGGGAATATCAACATTGTGTTGTAAATCCATTAGTGAGTCTACAAAATGTTGTTTCTCAGAGTACCTGATATATCTGGGTTTTTTTTATTCGTACAGCTTTGGTAGGTATGCTCTTAGCCCTAGCAGCATCTCTTCTCGGAGCAGTTGAGTACGCACTACGCATGGCATGCGACTTAGAAAACGACATGACGTCAGTCGAGAGAGTTATGTCGTATTGTTCTCTTCCATCAGAACCAGGTTACAACAGACAAGATATTAAGACAAAAACCTGGCCTGAACAGGGTATGCTAAAACTACAGCACGTGTCTCTACAATATGTACAAAATGGGATAAAAGTGTTGGAAGATATCAACTTACTAATCCAACCAAGGGAAAAAATAGGTATCGTAGGACGTACAGGAGCAGGCAAGTCATCCTTGATAGCCGCCATTTTGCGTATGCCAGAGCCTCAAGGACAGGTTTTTATTGATGGTATAGACCTGGGTACCATTAATATCCAGACTGCAAGGACATCAGTAGCTGTGATATCCCAGGATTCTTTTCTTTTTGCTGGAAGTCTTAGAAGAACTTTGGATCCATTTAATAGTTTTACAGACCAACAAATCTGGACAGCACTTGAACAGGTCCAGCTGAGTGAAATGGTGTACAACATTCATGATCAACTAGATTACTACATAGGAGAGTTTGGAACTGGTTTTAGCGCAGGTGAGCGACAACTTCTTTGTCTTGCAAGAGCTTTGCTAGAGAAACGTCAAATAATGATCATGGATGAAGCAACAGCCAACGTAGATTACAAAACTGACCAGTTAATTCAACATGTTATACGACACCAGTTCAAGAACCAAACGGTACTAACCATAGCACATCGAATCAACACAATTATAGACTACGATAAAGTAATAGTTATGGACCAAGGTCATGTGGTGGAGTACGATAATCCAGCGGTGCTTGCTGGGAAAAGTGACAGCATTTTTTATGAACTTTTGAAGAATCAGGGAACATTGACCAAATAGATAAACTTACTTTTTGTACCAGCCTGCATTTTTTGCATAGAGGGAAATCAAGAAGTTTCTTTACCTGCTTCGGTTGTTATTTTGTTAACGGTAGTAGTGGGCCTTGTTTTTTGAAATGGTCTCTGGCGAAGAGGAAATCTTATGGTTCCAAGTGCAATTTCAAAAAATTAATGCAAATTTGAGCATGTGAGTTTTTCATTAAAGAATTCACTCGACGCGCTCGTTGAGCCCGTAGAACGATAGGAATTTGCAGTAGAATTTCTCCTGAATTGGACAAGAAAATTTTACCCATATGATTTTTTCGTTATTAAGGACTGTGGTGTAGAATCATAATAGTAAAAATATTGAGTTAGGTGTGATATGATTATTTTGTTATTAAGGACTGTGGTGTAGAATCATAATAGTAAAAATATTGAGTTAGGTGTGATATGATTTTTTTTGTTATTAAGGACTGTGGTGTAGAATCATAATAGTAAAAATATTGAGTTAGGTGTGATATGATTTTTTCGTTATTAAGGACTGTGGTGTAGAATCATAATAGTGAAAATATTGAGTTAGGTGTGATATGATTATTTTGTTATTAAGGACTGTGGTGTAGAATCATAATAGTGAAAATATTGAGTTAGGTGTGATATGATTATTTTGTTATTAAGGACTGTGGTGTAGAATCATAATAGTAAAAATATTGAGTTGGGTGTGATATGATTTTTTTGTTATTAAGGACTGTGGTGTAGAATCATAATAGTAAAAATATTGAGTTAGGTGTGATAGTAGGGGCACTTTAACGTTGACACCAATGACGTAAGCAGTTTTTAAATTGAATTGGTTTTGCCAATGTTCTGGAATATGTATTTGTAGTTTATCACTTGATAAACTTCTACTAAATAAATGAATAAATAAATCATTCATTTACACTTGTATCGCTTATCGCACATGTATAAACATATTCACATTTGAGCGCTTTACACCAAGAATGTAATTTTTCGCATAATTATAATAATATTAAAAGGAATTTACATTAATGTTTTTAATAGAATAAATATAAAGGAAAGGCCTAGATTTATTAACGATAGTGTGAATATTAATTTCTAGCGTCCAAAACCTTCGTGAAATTCAAAAACGTTTACAGCAGTACTTTCCCTGATGGCTAGGGGCAGACTGTTCCAATTCCTGGCGCTGCAACAGCAAACGCTCGGTCCCCGAAGGTCTTACATCTGGGGCGGAGGAATCTTGAGAAGCATAGCAAAGTACACGGCGTCTTAACTTACAATAGCTCAAGCAAGTAGAGTGGAGCCATTCTCCTTAGCCTGAGTCATGAAGACCAGCAGCGTGACCTTTGGAATAGACCTCCTCGGCTCGGGCGTAATGTTTTCCTATTTCAAAAAACGTGTTATTCCCTTGAGTATCATTTCATTGCGCTCGGTTGCACATAAGAAGACACAAGTATATGGATACAACTCAAACGAAGAATCTTATTCTCAAAGGAATGCCACGTGGTCTCAAATGGGGGGGACATAGTTACTCCGAGCAGACAAGGTCTATAGCCCCGGCCCCGAAAATCAATAGGAAGCCAGTGAAGGTTCATTGACACTGGTGCGATTTGCACGAATCGAGGACTACAAACCAAGTTACGTGTTTAGCAGCGTTACTGAAGTTCAGCAATTTCTAAAGGCGATCCATCTGGTACTGCGAAACTCAGTTCAATAACGACTTGCAGAAGTCCAAGTGTGAGGTCATAAACTCGTTTATAAGGGTCTTGGAAGATTCCTCTTGTTATCGATGTTAACCCCGGCCAGCTGACGGAATCCAATAATCAGAATGACTTCGTCTTAATTTAACATGAGCTGGTGGTAAGCCATCCAACCCCAAATGTCGGTGTTACAATCCTCCATCGCCGTCGAACAGCTTGATCTTTTGACGCACTAGCAAGACGATAATTCAGTTGTGTATCATCTGCATATCCTTGGACACTGAGTTGGTAGATGTTTCTTCGCGAAGTGGAACAGGCGAGACGCATACTTTTTAAATAATATAGGTCCAATAGTATAGGTCCAATAGTATAGGTCCAGACAGCTTCTCTGAGAAACTCCACTTAGAAGATCAAAGTCCCGGGACCGCTGCTGCTCGATGACCTCCCGCTGTTTCCTCTAAGCATGATTCATTACGCCAAACTCACTCTCTTAGGTGATCAATGGTATCGAATGCCGCATTTGTATCCAGGATTTATGTCGAGTTTATAATGCTTCATGCATAATATAAAACCACTCAGCGAATATATAATAACTGGTCTTGATTTCTTCTAACATTTATAAGGGACCCTTTGTTGCTAACATCGAGGAGCTCTGGGTACGAGAATGGGGAAATTGAAAGATATAAACAACGCATGCGCAAATCACGTGAACAAATCAAAATGGCGGCAGATTTTTGTGAAGATTTGCCTCAGGATTTATGATCAATCTCATCTCAGCTGGTGTTTTATCGAACTGAAAATGTTAAGCAAGATAAAAACGTTTGTCAACGAAGCAGTAGAAGCTGTAAGTATATATTACTAGACATTGATATATATTCTTGATAGATTTAACTGATCATGAGTCTATGGCCACGTAGACGTAAATGAAACTGCCTTAGGTTAGGTTGTATTGACCGAAGGAATTCGTGTTTTTTTTATACAGCTTGCTCCTGACTTGCCTCCTCAAGAGGACTTCGTGTTCCACTGGAAGGCTGTGACAAATTATTTTATAGAAGCTACAGGTGAGATGGAAACACAATCACTGTTATTGTTTATAAGTACATGTAAAATGACATAGGCTTAAAGCTCTGTCAGGGGAGAAAGAGACACTTCGATGAAGATGTACCTCGTACTTGATGTACTGTACCCTGACCATGATGAGGCGAGTTTTACCACTCATGGAATGCAGTTAAATCGTTCATTTCTGTTCTTGCGAACAGCCGAATATTCCTCGAATCTATTTACTGTAAATAAGATTATTCGGTTTAATAACCTCCCACTATGTGTATGCTTGTCGGGATATAATGAAGGTAGCCTTTAATTGAAGCTTATACACAAAGGCGTAGGCAGGGGGCCAAGGGACCAAGCCCCTATAGTGGCAAAAAATGGCAGCTTTTTAGAATTTATTCTGGAATTTTTCATTTTCTTTTCCTAAGTTCCAAAATTAAAACATGTCTTCCCCTTTTATAATACCATTATACACTGCATTATGGATATCCTACATACAGTACTCACAGATCTTTTCATTCAATCCCTGTCTCCCTTAGAGAAATATTATAATGTACATTTATATAAATTTATATCTAATGAAATTATTACTGCCATTATCTTGTAACTAGATGAGAAAGTGCCAGTTCACTCCACTAATATTCCATATCATTTGGAAAAAATGTTGTCAACTCTGAGGCAAGAAGAAGAAGAAGCATCTGGTGGATCTACTGTATGTTCAATTGACTTTTTAGTTCTCTTTAGTGAGCATAAATACACAAAAAAAACTTACAATGGCTAAAATTAAGGAATTACAATGAAAATATAATAAATAATAAAATAGATAAAATGAATAGGATTTAAAATTACATTTGTAAATAATTAGAATTGATTTTTGTAGAGGGAGGAAAACCAGAGAAACCTGAGAAAAACTCTCAAAGTAAAGGAGCCAATCATCGAGAAAGTCTACTCACACTGACTCTGAAATAAAACCTGGGTCTCCTCTGTGAGAGGCTGAGCACTCTCACTGCTCTGCCACTTGTACATTAGTTTGTTACCCTTCAATACTCCATTTTACAGTTCCATTCAGTGACGACAGATAATAGTTCTTAGCCGAGGTTGGAGTTTCCGTGCATAGCAAAACTACAGTTTATCATGCAAGGCAACTACAGCCTCGGCTAGGAACTATTTATATGCATGGTCACTGAGTGGAACTGTAAAATCGAGTATTCATTGCATCAGGTTTTTCCTATAAATATTAATTAGCTGTAATTTAGATAAAATACTGTACAGATTCTGAGTTAATAGTGTAAAACATAAATGTTTTGAATAACAGGGCCCTTGTTTGGAATATCTTTTGCAACACAAGATCCTTGATACTCTTCACACCTTAGGAAGAGCTGATGTAAGTACTTTGATAATTGTATTTAACTGTCAATGGATAACTTGAACTAGAGCATCACCTACATGTACAGTATCCTTCTTAAATGAGCAGTTTTGTTAAAATAACTGATACAGGCTCTGCATTATTACATAATGGCAGCCATGACAGGAGGGACACCTGATTCAACACAGTTTTTTTTTTCTGGGATACTGAATTATTTTTCATGTAAACAGGGTTTGTGCTTCTCCCTGAAATCCTTGAAAAGCCCTGGAATTGAAAACACATTTTCAAGTGCAATTGAAAAGCCCTTGATTCTAGCAAAGTTTCTGGATACTCCTGGAATTCTCCTTAAAATTGTAACATATTTTTATGTAGCATTTTCGTAGCTCCAATAACCGCAAGCAGCAAACTGTTAAGAAACAAATTCAAAAACAAAATGGTGACCTTGAAAATCGTAATTTTGAGCCTTGAAAGTCCTTGAAAATTCCTTGACTTTTGGGTTTGAGATGTATCATGAACCCTGTGCAAATCAGATTAAACCATTGTCCTCATGAATTATTAAAGAATTGAGTTTGAGAATATAGTGTGAATCTTGTGTCACATTTCATGAACTGAAACTTAGTATTCTTACCAATACCCAGATGATATTCTCACTTCTGTTGTTCATTTTGACAAAGCTTGATTTACAGTAATGACAGGTGTAAATGTCGTATATATAATCAATAAAATTAAAATATTTGCATATTGTTCGTTCAGTGCCCTCCAGGAATGAAGCAGCAAGTGTTATCATTCTTTGCTAATCTTCTGGCCAAGATGAAACAGCCATTACTGCCTCACGTGAATGTCTACAGACCTGTACATGTAAGTCAACTATTTCTGCACAAAGTGTATAAAATTTACAGTATAGCTTGGTTTACGATTGAATCAAGATCAAAAGCAACATAGGCTTAATGTATGAAGTGTATACTTCCCATCTTGATGATAAATGCAATACTGAGTGACCTATGTTGCTTCCAATTCTGACACTAGTAAGAACCAGGCTTACAGCTATTTCAAAAATAATTGAATACTGAATACTGCATACTGCATACTGAATAGTGCATTCTAAAACATTGGGCATTGTGGGTCTCGTTAATTTGAAATGAAAAGTAAATATACAGCAATTAACTCTCTGCATGTAGTTAGTATATTGTTTCAGATGGGTACACTAAAAATAGAATAAATACTAATTATTAATCATACTTTAGATGATATCACTATGACCCACAATGCACTTGGGTCTTGGAATGCTTAAAAAAAAACGGAAAATTTTTAATTCAGAAATATTTCAAGAATTCTTTATAAAATATATGAAAATGAGTTAAGAATTCCTTAAATAATTGTTTTTGTACATAATTCTGGAAATAAATACACATAATGAATAAAAACAAAGCTACCACAAAACCTACAGATAATACATTTATTATATTGAGTTCACATGATATCAGGGATTGGCTGAGGGCTCTCGACCAATCAGAATTGAGATACTTAGTAAATGTATAAAAATAATGAATATCTTATTGAGTCAATGACCGGAAAGTGGGAAACAATTGTTGTTAAATTGTTAAGAACTTGATATGGAAGAAATCAAATTAAATATACTATATGAAGCTGAATCCCTTCATACAATGAAATACTCTATTTTTGACAACACTTTTGTTCCACAACCAAAAAAGGCATATTGATTAGCTCTTCATTGCTAAGTTGCCATATATAACATATAAACATATAAACACTATTTGTAGCTCTTATATCTTTTGTGAATCTGCAGAGGTTGATTCGTCTGTGTGGTGAAGTGCGTGCAGCTCCTTCTGAGAATGAGGAAGTTCACTTTCTTTGTACAGTTTGTTCCAAACTGAGACAAGACCCATATCTTGTTAATTTCTTCCTTGAGGTAGGTTTTGTTTACAGGTTATGCAATGTATTGCTGTCAGTTCACATTTATTATAAAGCTTGTAGTGATTATAGTGTTTACTACGCTAGTTGGGACTACATTGTTGTGTTGAATACTAAACAGAGTGAATAAGAAGTACGGGTGGAATAGTGGTGCGAGCGCTTGCCTCTCACCAAGGCGACCTGGGTTCGATTGCCGACAAACTCGGTGTTGTATGTGAGTTGAGTTGTGTGTTGGTTCTCTCCTGTGCTTTGAGGGTTTTCCGGGTTCTCCGGCTTTCACAAAAGCCAACTACTAAATTCTAATTCGATCCTAGTAGGAGATGTTAAAAAAAACCTTGTCATCACTTATTACCACTGCAAGTACAGCAGTGGCGCAGCTCAACAGGGTCGAACTGAAAGCATGCGAAGGCGCACAGCTCTAACCAGTTTGAATTAGTTATGGTTGAGAGGAGGGAGGATAAACCAGTGGACCAGAAAAACCCTTGAAGTCAGAAAGGGAACCAACCAACTGGGCTCACAGCCATGGGGTAACTGGGATTCGAACCCCAGAGCTCAGAGGTGAGAGACGAGTGCTATACCACCAAGCCATCCTGACTCCCCTAAAAACAAATAGGGCTAATACCTCAATATCACGATAGGGTTAACCTAAATAACTTTTTGCACTCATTGATGCAAATAAATTAGTGTTTTTAAAAGTAGAAAACTTAAACACACAAAAAATTCTGAAATTTGGGCCTTTGTTGGAGTCAAGCTGAATGCTTAAAAAGTGAATATAGTAATCATTGCACAGCTTGTTCATCGTGATTAGTATGCTTCTTTGATTCATTTTTTTAATACAAGTATTCAAATGCCAAGGTATTGTCATTTGAATATACAATTGCATCTGTAATATATTATTTCTCACACTGTTATTTCTCAGCTTCTAAATCCTGCAATACAGATGCTGCAAATATTTCTTTTTTATGGTGCAGATTGATCACAATAGCCTTCTTTTTCTGTCTACGGACTCAATCATTATAATTTGAATAAAAAGATGCAGAGTATTCAGACTATAGCTAGAGTCAGTAATTTACCATAATTATGTGACACCTGGGCAGATAATTGGTTCATTATTAAGAGAATATTCAAAATATGCATTTTTAGGTATAAATAGAATATTGATTTTCAAAGGAAATATAAATTCATCTACATGTAGAAATAACACATTATGTTTAGATAGAAACCTTTATTAACACAGGGTTATCCAGTCAGTTATACAAAATGCAATCTGATATCAAAAGGAGCCCTGTTTCTATCTACATGTATTAAAGGAATTAAATACTACTTTTAAACATTAAAATGTTTTAAATTGTCAAAATGCTCCTAAAATTGAAAGTGTCTAAAGTTTAAACCATGTGCAAGATAAACGAGTGTTCAACAGTATTATTTTAAATTTTATAATATATCTTTATCATTCACCTTGATCTCTTTTTTACTGCATGAGACACTTTCTTTTCCTATGCAGTTCCTCAATTACATAAACTCAGTTATCCATATTGATTATATCTGAATCAGATCTTCTTAATTCTCACTGTGTTTCTGTGTCTTATAACCACAGTTCACCTCTATAAATGCCTGTTCTTGCATTGCCTGTCAACAAACACACAATAAAGACTCTTCTACTCATAACACATGTGTAAGTCTAAACTCTGTTCTTGAAAACAGACCTGTAATATTCTTATAAAAGTAAACAATTAAACCTTACTGCTTTGTATGCTGTGTGACTAGGGCACAATAGGGTCCTGCAGTCAGGTTTCTAATAAATTAATTGAAGTGTATTTTCCATTAAATTAGTACTACTGTATATACAGTATGAGTGGCCATTTTGTATCAGATATGCAAACTTGAGGCTTTGCCGAGAGTTTGTACATCGGATACAACACCGACATGAATTCTGCATATTACTTATCAAACGTCTAGGTTAGTTCCTTTGTGTTTTTCTAAAATTTTCAAAATTAAAGTGAATCTGGCCAAGAAAATCCAACTTAAAGTTTATGCAATTTTGTATCAGAATTACACAACCCTCTTCACGGTCATAATTTCTGTTGTGTTTTCTTCATAATTATAGAACTTTACTGTTCATTTATAACTTACATTAGATGTGAGATTGGCAGTGGTAGCTATTCTTCATTTTTTGGCCATCTAAATTACAGCTGTACATAATTTTTATATTTTTATTATCCTATTATCCTTCTTATGATAAAATAAATAAAATAAATAAATAAAACATATTTTATAAACACCACTCCCCATAAGGTGCTTTTCCATGAGGTTCCCTCCACACACACTACCACTACGTGTACATGTACATTGATAGTATAAATAATATAAATCATTTTATGTTGTTACCGTTCAAAATATGTTCCTCTTATTACTCACCATGCTCTCCTCTCTTATCAGACTACTTCTTCTGAGTATACTAGTAGTTTATCACAGGTATGGATTTCGTCTTGTATCAGATCCCATGCACTGCCATTCTCATCTTTAAAGTTGATTTTTCTACTAGATTCTTCTTTGCAGTGCATCTTACTACTTAGTGTTCTTGTATAATCTTATACAACTATAGTTTACAAATCACACTATCAATGCACCACATTCTGTCCATATCACAATTCTATAACACACCATACAGTACAACTGTCATGTATCTCGATGCAATGCAGTACATTCACTCCTTATTGATGTACCTTGGTACCGTCTGTCACATATCTAATGGTACCATCAACTGTCACACTGTTCTCAATGGAATCTGAAGACGACTTCCTCTCAGGTTGGCAAAATGAAACCAGCAAAATGTCAGTCACCACCAACAACAGTCTTTCTCAAGACTACACCCACCCGGATGATCACACTTCACAACAAACTTCAACACCTAGATTCAATTCATTTACTCTTATATTTAATAAGATGTTGTATCACGCTATTGTCAATGCAGTACATTCAATCCATATTAATGTACGTGGGTAACCTGAATCTGTCATGTGTTTCATACCATGGTATGTCACACTGCTGTCAATGCAGTACATTCATCCCTGAAAAATGTGGATACCGTGTATCAGTCATGTATCTTGCACACCTACACTGTTGTCAATGCAGTACATTCAGTCTTTATTAATGTACAGTACCTGGGTACCCTGTATCTGTCATGTATCTCATACTATAGCTACAGCTGTAGAATATCACACTACTGCCAACCTTTTCATCATTACTGCCAACCCATTACATTCAGGGCCCCATTGTACAAAGCCTGGATAGCGCTATCTGATGGATAAATCCTTATCCAGTGGATAAGTCAATGTTGTTTTCCA
Organism: Actinia equina; assembly: GCA_011057435.1. Taxonomy (NCBI): domain Eukaryota; kingdom Metazoa; phylum Cnidaria; class Anthozoa; order Actiniaria; family Actiniidae; genus Actinia; species Actinia equina. The sequence goes on from WHPX01000046.1 coordinate 180,446, forward strand.
ATGAATTTACCCACTGGATAAGATTTGTCCATTGGATAGCCCTATCCAGGCTTTGTACAACCGGGCCCAGCATTACAATCAGGTTGTTCTGAAAACGTTTATCAATAATGTTTAATGGTTAACCTCACATAAAATTAAAGTTTAACTCACACAGATCTCTTTTTAACCTACTGAACTAAAAAACAATGCTTTATTAATTTTTTAAATCTCCTACTGATATTATCGTAAATAACACTGTGACTTATGAATGAGTGCAACCTTTTGTTTAACTACTAAAGACTTTTTAATGCCTCAGTGCATATTCAGGCTATATGGCATATTGCATTACACGTTGATGCTATGCTGCTTAGTCCTGTTCCTTCCTTTGGTTGCTATGACAATCCTAAACTGGCTAAATTCTGATTTTTTACGAACTTGCATTTGAATGCATTATTGTCCTTCATGCACTGAATCTTTGGCCAGGGTTCAGAATAGAGTAGAATGACTCCATTTTGATCCCTGGGTTAGAATTGGCCTAATTCATTATGATCTCACATCAAAACAATCTTCAGCAATCTATTGTTTAAATGCAAAGGATCATGGTCGTCGGATGGGGTCAAATCAATGCAAATTCACAGAAAATTGTTCTAAAACCTGTATCAATCCACGAAGAGAAGTAGAATAGCCAGCAAATGCTCAGAATATTTTTGAGTAGATATTAACATATATTATATCTGAAAACCAGGCCATTTTAGATTAAACTGTTTCACTAGGAACAAATTTTGTTGAATTTTCTATTGGGTTTGACGATTCTATCCCCCACATAAACAAGCAGTGACATCAAAGTGAATTAGGTCAATTACATTTTTTCCTCTGCAGTGCATCACAGTTTGTAGACTGCTTCAAAATGACTGCATGTTCATTGCACTTGTCACATTAAGCATGCCTGATGCATCTTGTAAACAATTGCCACCAGTTTTAGACTTAATAACTAATTGCCGAGTAATATGATCATGATAGATGTGTTGATCATCACAGTGAATGAGCGATCTAAGCTGTAAAGGAAGACTTGAAAAAATGATTTCAATCTTCAACTGGAATTGAACCCATGACCTCCTCGATGCCGGTGCGATGCTCTATATATTGAAATATTCACACTTAATATGATCATGCTTTGAGTGTATGCAGCTAATATTAGCTAGGGTATTTTACAAGTATTTAATTCATGCTTATGCCATAAATATCTAAAGATGTAGTCGACTGTGTAGCTTTACTCAATGCATGATTATTAAATTGATCGACGTGCTGCATCTATGCCCTTCAAAGGGTTCACACTTCATTAAATGAAGTCCATTTTAAATCTAACAAAACAAGGTTCATTCATGCTGGACATTGCAAACAAATGGTGTTTGCACCAAAGCTGCACCATGTTTGTTACCTCAGAAATTAGGACAATGAGTATTTTACTCCCTTCACTAGCTACTTTTAGGCACAAAAATTTGTACAATTATTATAGTGAATAAGATCAATTATGTACTAGACTAAAAGTGGTACATAATTATATTGTTTGTTTAATTAGACACACTTCATTGTGGTGCAATGTTATCCCATTACAGACCATGTGTCATTCCCTAGAGAATGAGATTCTTTGTTTTAGTTATATCCATATTTGTGTCTTGATATTTGCAACCGTTAATAAAAAATGGTACTCAAGGGAATGTCATGTATTCTGGTGTTCTGCATATGGAAAATATTGCATCATAATGATAGTAAGGTCTATTGCCATGCCCAGTTACCACTACAAAAGGAATTCTTAAGTAGGAAATCTAATTGACCCAAAAAGTTAATTGAATAATTACGTTTTAGTCGATAGAGAAAAATGTATCTCATGAATCTGGAGCTGGCCAGGATTCATCAACACTGCAAGACACAAGACGTAGGGACAAACCTGATTATACACTGGTAAACTCTCTGCTTAACATGACTAAAAGTGAGGTAAATACTACTGATAATGGTTGATTAAATTAAGCAAGAGTATTTCACTCTAATAATTAGACTCTGGGGACTCTGGGGGGACTCTGGGAAAAAAGTACCGGGGATGCTCGTTGGAAATTTTCAAAATGACCCCTAAAAGATACCGGAAGTCTTTTAAAAAGGGTGTGGCTAAATGATTTTTAGCCCCTAATAGATATCACAACAAATAATATTAAATTATATATAAAAAGTGCCTAGGATAAGCCATATCCATGCGTGCTTCTCTCCTTTTCTGACACCCTAAGATATACCAGAAAATGCTGATTTTCAAAAATTCGCATTTAACACCCTAAAAGATATTACCAAATTGCAAATTTTTACCCCTAAGAGATATGACGAGCATCCCCGGTACTTTTCTCCCGGAGTCCCCCTCCCCCGGTAATTAGACCATTAATGTCATCACTTAATCCCACTTTTCTTACCTCTCTATGCTAAGAAATGGAGCGCAGAAATTATGTACCTAATTGATGGATATTTATTTAAAAAGCCACCCAAACCACATGATTTGAATAGTTTTTTCTTTTCAAATGTTCATTTTCATAGCAAATTTCAGTAAATTAAAAACTAATTTTATACCCCATTCACACCTAAACGTGTTTAGTTAAACTATGTTTTCATTAGAAAAAAGTTTGAGAAACTAGAAACCTAAAATGTAATGAAACTTTCTAAAATATTATGAGAGCAAGACAAAGGATAGTTTACATGCATTATTTCACCAAATATTGTGCAGTGTTCGTAGATAGTTTTCCAAACCTGTTTAGTTAAACCACTTTAAAACATGTTTAAGCCTTGGTGTGAATGGGGTATTAGACTCAAAAACCAACTAACATGTCTGTACATGCATCAAACCCTCTTGCACTTCAACTCACTATCACAGCTTAATTAAGATATCATAATTATCACATAAGTATGCCTGTGTGGCACGTAGTGCTGACACGAAGGACTTCACAATCAAAGTAAAACACCACATACCTGTAATTTTGGGGCACTCTATCATCATGTCATACACTCTTATCACTCATATTTTTTGTGTGTTTTTTTGTAATAGATTAATTTTACTTTCATTATCATCTATCAAATACCTCACTAGGTTTTCATTTTGATCTCTCTCTCTTTTTTTTATCGATAGGACAGTAGAATAGCAGTCAAGGCTTGTGAAGGACTCCTACTGTGTGCATCATTACCTGAGGACCATGCAGCTACTGTTATAATCCTCTATACACCATTCTGTGAGATTATGGTCAGTAGTAATGGTTCCTCCCATCACCAAGTCTTAAGATCACTTTAATTCCTTTAATTTTTAAAAATAATTTTAAAATAACTGTTATGAATGTCATGTTCTGATTGGTTTGGAGCGTGTACTTAATATGAGAGCACATTGCACGCATGAGCACTTTAAATTGCATCATTCCTTTCTAAAATAACAGTTATTGTAATTTGTATTTTATAAAAAGAAATTTAAAAAACTTGCTTGCTGTGTTGTGTGCTGTTATAAAGCACTTGGGGATTGACAGAAAACTCAAGAAACGTTTAGAAGTACTCTGTTACTCGTCTTGCTTCTCCTAACGCTTCTCTCGTGTTCTGCCAACCCCCACATGCTTTATAACAGCACACAGCATGTACACGTTTTTTATTTCTTCATTATAATTATAATAAATTTAATTATAATTAAAAATAAATTAGACTTGAAGATAGAGTTTCACACGCTATGATTGGTTAAGCCACCAGTGATTCTGAAACGATAGTCACTGCTCCAGCCATGGCTATGAAGTTTCCAAAGTTTGCCAGAGCAAATGTAATATCAAAACCTTTTTTCCCCCGTCTTTTCTCTGATATTCAAGTCTAGAATTATATTAAAACAATTATAATCACTTCACTTTCAGTCAATAATTGTTAGATAAAGCCTGAAGTATTATTAAATTTTTAAATGTGCATTTAGAAGGACATTGACATATAAAAAATCAATAAACAAAATAACAAATAGTCAATTATTTTTTAATCAAGACTTGTGTAATTACGGTATAGACTAAATTATACAGCTTCTCATTAACCCCATATACATGTAGGTAACTGTCCAATTATTTTCTTGGACTGAGGTCTTGTTGATTTGGGATTAATTAGGCAGCTATATAATTAATAGGTAATGGAATTTTATGCTCCCCAATCAAGAAATAATTAGAATTAAAATAATTCCTCTGACCGCCAAATAGGACTCGGCTTACTGCCTCATCCAATTTTGTCAGTCCTCGGAATTTTCCTCATCCATTTATTTCTTAATTGGACAGCATAGAGTCCTATTACATACGTGAATTTTCAATACTACCTTGATAGATGTTGGTTTATACTAAAACAGATATTTTTATCAATCTGGGGGGGGGGGGGGGAGAAAATTTAGAAAAAAATATTTTCTACTAATTGAATCCTTTTTATTGTATTTTTATTTTTATATGATGACGTTCATGCAGTTGGATGTATTTAGTTTATAGTCAATAAAATTTATTCATCTCATTTCCATTTGTTCTTTTATTTTACACATGTAGGCAGATCGATTAAATCCCTTATTCCAAGCTCTTCAACAGTCCATGGATCCTGCAGATATATCTAATGCCTCAGCAAAATGGGGGTAAGTCTGTCCATTAGCAGTACAGTGTATCTACATTTTACTTAACGGAACAAAATTATATACTACTTGGCACCAGCCACATTGAACACTAACATTAATAATTGCAATACATATCAGCGGCATCAAGGGGCTGTATACAGATGATAAACACAGGAAAAAAATCTGGATTCCCAAATTGGGAAATTGTTGGGAATTTCCTTTAAATTCCCCAACAAATTCCCGTGCAATTCCCAGAGAGAACGAAATTGAGAACATGGCACTGATTCCCAATGTTAGTTTGTTGGTAATTTTGTTTTTTCTATTGGGTATTAGAAGGAAATTCCCAACAATAAATCCCAACGTTAGTGTTTGAATTGGGAATTCAAGGAAATTCACAACAATTCCCAATTTGGGAATCCGTTTTTTTTTTCCTGTGAAAGCTTAATATATGTATCTCCTAAAACTAGAGCTTTACATTTAAAGTTATACAGAGGTCTGGGGAAGCATCCATCTTTGAGTGCAAAAACTATCTTATAGTTTTTTTTATTTTCCAACTATCCTTACTGTAGTAGAGTATATTTTTTTGTCAATATTCCTACAATATTTCATACATTAGGTTATTTTGTACAGTAAATAGGGTTATTGGAAAACTAGTTCAAAGTTATGTACATGTACTATAAATTAAGCAAAAATTCTTTGGACTATTCAAACAAATCCTTTATACTATATTTATTTACAAGTCTTACAATGACCCAAGAACACTAATATTACATAAATACACAGTTGTCAAAACAAACAAAATAAGAAGATATGGCTTAATTTGGCTTTGACATTTATGCTCAAAGAATGTTAATATGTCTGCAAGAAATTTCATAGAAACACATATTTTCACTGTACACTAGTTCAGGGAGAGATTTTTGATGGAGTGTACTGCCTGGGTAATGTTATTGTGATTGAGTCTCTGAGTCTTTTTTTCAGACTAGATCACATTGATAATGATGAAGATATATCAATATTTCCTGGCAAGAGGCAATTGATATCATTTCTGTCCTGGTTTGACTATATTGATCAGCTGGCCAAGAATTCTCACAAGGTACCTTTCTCTTTTTTTGACAGTCCACCCCTACCCATGGGATCATATTACAAAATTCATTGTCTGATACATGTAGGTTGGCAGAGTAAATTCTGGGTTGAAGATAGAAAACTAGTCTGCATGCTATGTTGACTCCTATATTACTGTAAGCACTTGGAAAATTGTAAGAACCCAAAGGAGGGCTTGGAGAAGCACAAATCATTTCCTCATGATCTGTGTTAAGTTATATAAAGGGGTAATTGACCAATCAGAGCTTGCAATTTATTTGAAATATTTTATAATATAGTATACCCCATCCTATGTAAGCCTTTACAGTGCCAGCGTAGTTATCCTGGATTCCAGAGGGTGTCACTCCAGTCAGCTTTCCATTTGTTACTTTTTTGATCATTGTTACCACTTTCTTCCCATACTAGGAATACACACGACCACATATATCAGCAATGCTGTAATTTATTATCATATTTAAATATAAGCCAATATTATATTATAGGTGTAGCACCTACATTTGCAGTCCATAAGTGATTCAAATGTATCAAGTTGATTTTTTTCTTTTTTTCATCTTTCAGTTAGTTGCGAAAGCACTTGCTGTCAGTGTAAGGGAGAGGTTCCTTCAGCCTATTGTTGAGCCACGTTTTATGCAGCAGTAAGTTACAGCACTGCTAAAATATGGCTGGTGAAAATACTGTATTCGCATACTTTTATGCACTCCTTTTTTGCACATCAAACTGATACATTTTGATGCAAAGCTAGCTGGTTTTCCAAGAGAAGGTGTTTAAATTCTCACTTGGCAGCAAAAAACATGTGCATGGAGGTTTGCTGTTGCAAGAAATGTGGTCATACTTTCACATGTCCTGCTTTTAATATGGGAAAGTTTGTTTTATCGGTTCATGGCATTAATCTGTTACTTCATAACATAATAGAGGCGTCTAATCTGTGCAATTCTTGCAACAAGAAAGTTTTGAGAGGCTGGATTGGATTTGTGGAGCAGATTCTAGTTATTATGCTGTTACACATGTTAGGACATCAGCAATAATGAAATCAATACATGATCAGTTTTTTGTGACAGTTTTTTATGTTATTCACACTGCTGAAATGTAAGCAATAAATTATTCCTTGAAGAACTTTTTTTCTCTTTTATTCACCCATTGTTTCTTTTCTTTTTTGTTAATAATCAGGTCAGAACCAGGAATCATTACAACCACAGCTATAATGCGGAGATGTTTCAAATCTATAACGTCCAATCACTTGCTAACAGGTACATAGCCTCTTCATTTGGCTACTCCATATTTATTCTTCAGAACATAATTGGGATTCTAGTGTTGAAAGGGAGTTCGTTCGTCCGTTCTGTTCCGCTCTGTTCCGTTCTGTTCCGTTCTGTTCCGCTCTGTTCCGCTCTGTTCCGCTCTGTTCCGTTCTGTTCCGTTCTGTTCCGTTCCGTTCTGTTCCGTTCTGTTCCGTTCTGTTCCGTTCTGTTCTGTTCTGTTCTGTTCCGTTCCGTTCCGTTCCGTTCTGTCCTGTTCTGTTCCGTTCTGTTCCGTTCCGTTCCGTTCCGTTCCGTTCCGTTCCGTTCCGTTCCGTTCTGTTCTGTTCTGTTCTGTTCTGTTCTGTTCTGTTCTGTTCTGAAAAAATCTATTGCAGTTTCCTACCGTAAAATTGTTTTCGAGAAAACACTGACACTTGAATAAGTTTATCCATTTTTGGTGTAACCAAAATTGTTAATTTTTCTTACAGAATTTTCCATATTCCTCCTTGGTGAAAGTATTAGTCCTGAGACGGAAACTCTAGCGGCTGAGAATGCTCACAAACTACGCCAAAAACTGATTGAACGATGTGATCATATCAATGATGAGGTAAGTATCTGGTGTAGTTATCACTCTCTACTTCCCACATAGGTTGAACGTTCTACGAATGTGCTTACCTCACCAAAAATTAATACTGCTTTCATATGCATTACTCGCTAAGACCATAAACTGAAATTCACAATGAATGAGAAAGGTATTGACCTATGACGTTGCAAATGTATGACAATAGCAGAACACCTCGTGTAGTCAATGGCGGACCCAGAACGATTTCAAGGGGGTGACGGTTACCTAGAAAGGCATCAAACTGCCCTTTTAGGTGTTACCTTTTCGTTCATTCTTATTACTTTTTTATCTCCAAAGGGAGAAAGGGGGTGACTAGTCACCAAATCCTGCCCCCCTCCCCCTACCCCCGCCCGAATCTGACCGTGTTACCATTAAGGCTTTTCACTGAGAGGTCGTTACTCGGTAACCGTAAGATGAACCGTAATACATAACCTGTTTTTACTTGGTATTTTAATAAGTTTACCTCTTACGTATTTTTAATATGTTAACAATATTATACCGTACCACTCTGGAGTTATTATCACAATAATAAATGAACATCTTTATCACCAGACCTTCGTTAAGGCCTCACGTCTGGAACTTTTATTCACTTATTTGTATACGGCTTTACTTGAAGTTATTCCTTAGGATGTGGTCTCGAGCCTCCTTAATTCTATTCACCCTCACAAGCCCTTCCTTCAGGGACACCCTTTTGGGTTCTTAATGTTTTTTCTTTATTTATTTTCAGTTGAGTATCGAAACTCTGAAGCTATTTGAAACCCTCCTATTAAAACCAGCTCAAATAATCCTTGACAATTTGGTACTTCGTAACCTGACAAGCAGAAAGTATTCTATCACACCTAGTCTAGCTAATGGTGATGTGACAAATAACGATACACCCCCCTCCCCTAAGACACCAATATCGCCTCCTTAACCCCAGATGGAAGTACGTCGCCTACATTAATCACAAGTGCAGGAGATGCAGGAGAGAGAAGAAGTAGTAAAGACTGTTAACATGGTAAGATTTTTCAAACACAGTATATCGAACAGGGAATATCGACTGCGAAAAAGATATTACTTATTCGCTATTTTCCCTCTTTTACTCCGACGAAGGACTAGCGTCCGAAACGTCAGTAGGTTTTTTTCATCTTTTTCACGGTGTATAATTTACCTTTTCATCATTACTGTTCGATTAGAAACACCGACGCAGCTCACACTAGTTTTTAGCTAGTTATATCTTCGCTATTTTCCATACATTGGTTCACTGGTCAAACACAAAACATTCAGTCGAGGTTGCAAGGTTCAAACTGTGAATAATCCTTTGAAAGTACCTTTGCGCCTCGCTCGAGCGCATTGTGTTTGACCAGTGAACCGATGTATGGAAAATGGTGAATTGATCATTGGCAAGCCTTATGGTACATGTTCCTGGTTTTTGCTTTGTCGTGTTTGATTTTTTGAAAAATAATTAGGAAGCTATTCAATAGACCTCTCACGGTATCGCGACATAATAAGATTTGATTAATTAAAAAAAAAAAACGATTACATCTGTCACATTGATAATAAATTGATAGAAATTGCACAGTTTTGTAGAGATTGCTCTTAAACAGACGAATACACTTATTTCAATAAAGTTAGTCACCTGAAAAGCTATAAAAGTGAGGCCGACAAGGATTATGGGATATTCATTTTTCACGTTCAACCACTTGATAACTGTTCATGGACTTGCGAATCTTTTACCGGTTACAGTACACCTCTTCTGAGTATCATCGAGCTGCAGTTTGTATTAAAATAGCTTTGTATATTTATGCTTCCTTGATATTAAAAGTTTCCCATGATGCTCAGCGATCTCAGCTTTCTAGGTTTTTGGTGACTAACTTTATTGAAATAAGATCATATTAATTCGAAATTTTTGTACAGAAATATATGTGAACTACATGAAAACGAGGCTCATTGGGCAAGCGATGCCCAGTAGCATACCTAGTCTAGCATACATTCCTTTGTAAAAATACTTGGATTCAAAAATTCATATTTGCGTCAGTTTTTGGGCAATCGCTACGAAACTTTACGACTTTACTATTATCAATGTAACAAATGTAAATTCCTTTTTCCAAATAATCAAAAAACTTCTAATGTCACGCTACCGTAAGAAGGTTAAACCGCCATAGTACTTTGTGAGAGAAGTTATCGTAGAATCATAAGTTGAACACCGTAGTGAAAATAGAAACTGACGTTTCGGACGTTAGTCCTTCGTCGGAGTCAATGACACATACTTTGTGAGAGGGTTTGCAATACTTTTACAATTTCAGCAATATTATTTTGCTCGAGGGAAATAGTCACTCTCTGGCATTTTATCATAAGAAAAAGATTAGGGGCTTTGGTATCTAGAAAAGGAGGGTGGGAAACGGCAGATTGGTCCAGTATTCAAAGTGGAAACCAATACATGTATTACTTAAAATTCCTATTCATACTGTCCGTTTGCTGTCCGTTGGTTTTCTTTAGGTATTTACTTATAATCGGTGGTTTTGTTGCTTCTTTCACTAGCTTCTTATCTCTTGTTCCCGAACAAGTGAAATCTTCAGCGTTAGCGGGAGACACAGGTTATGATATGTATCTAGGAGATGCACATAAACAGGTATGACTCATTTTTAACACCGATGTACCGTATTGAATGAAACATAATAGCTAATTTATTATGTGTTCACGGCTTTTGTAAACAGTTTCGAGACCGTGCTTTCCAGTGTTGTCAGTTTCGATGGCCATCGTCTGCTGCTCCGACAGACGGTAAGGTTCTATTTGCACATGACTGCTTATATGCAAGACAGTCTATTGGTTTTAAAAAAGAAAGCGCTTTGATATTGTTTTCGCATTGTTTTTTTTTTCTTTCTTTCTTTTTTTCTTTTTTTTTTTTTTTTTTTGATGCAATTTTTGTGTATACTCAACCATGAATATTCGTTTTATCTTTGTTTTCATAGCATTGCCGGGTGTCTGTTGTGTACGTTTTGCGCTTGTTATTAGTTTAAGGAATATCTGTACTGTAATATAAACACGCTGAGAGCTGTAGAGCAAGAGAGAAGCAAGCTTAGGAACACGAACACTAGTCGTAACCGAGTGTTTCTCTTGCTTCTCGAGTGCTCTAGATCTCCCAGAGTGTTTATATAAGCAGCCGTTTTATAATGCTTTTATAATATGTTTGAATGATTTTGCGCGAGTGTGTCTATGTCCTCTATATTAAAAGAGGTTGCCAGCCAATCAGCGCGCACGTTAAATCTAAAATATTCCTAATATAAGGTGTACTTATGCCTTTTAGGGGAAGACGCAAGAGAATCGTTTTATGAAGGAGCTTTTTTGAATATGTTGTTTAAAAAGCTTCAAAGATTACTCGATCAAGTAAGTAAAACATAGCCATGTTGTATAGGTAATCCATAAAGTTTCAAACGCTAGGGCGAGGTTTTGCATTAGAATTCAAGACCTCGGGTCCAGTGCGTTTGAACTGGTTTAAAATATCAATTAAGCCCTAAATTCCATTGTTTCGATGCAAAACACGAAATACTAAATTATATTGAATTCAGAGAGGTAGATTACTGTTGCTTTGTTCTTTTGGAAATAGAGTGCTTACAATATATCCGTGTAATTAAAAACCTATCCCGGGTTTATAATTCAACCCCTTTCTCCCCTGTTGATATCAATTCCTTCCCCGGCTTTAAGAATCTGGGCTTTCCGAAGAATTTAAGAACCTACATCAAACAATGGATTCAAGCTGTGGTTGATTTGTAATATATTTTAAGACGTGTTTACGTATTTCTCCATACCAAAGCGTGCCCCCCCTCCTTTTGCTGTTTTCTTTCTTTGCACATGGCATCATCCGTGTTCGAATAATGTGACAAAAGATTTTTCCATGGCTTTTGCTATTTTACTGCCTTGGAAATGAAACCAAAACTTATGGTCTGTTGCTATGGCATCCACACGGCTCTATGCGGACAGAATCTTGATTCGATAGCAAGCAGTTCAGATAGATATTTAATAAATACACGTCAGACTTTTTTGTTTGTCCTCTTATTGACGATAGATTGCGTCATCAAATTATCAAAGTAGTATGCGCATCCGCTCGGCTACGCCTTATGGATCCACACTACTTTGAAAATGTGATGACAAAATGTATCGTCAATAAGAGGACAGACACACAAAAAAAACGGTCTATTTGTTTTTTACAACAGCAAAAACGATAAAAACTTCTCATTTTTAGCGATCAAAACAACCAACGGAAAGAACGCGCGCTCGTTGACGTCAGCATTATCTGTCTGTGCTCTTATTGATGATAAAAATAACCAATCAGCGCAAGAAAAAGTTTCTTTGTAAAAAATAGAATACTCGCATAAGCACCTACCTTGCTTCTATTTCAGACTTACGAAATGAATCTGCAAGTCACTTGTGTTACAGCGTTATTGGCTCAGTTCAATCACCCTCATCTACACGAGTATCTACTAAACCCGGATCTACAGTTAGCAAAGGGATGCAGATCGCTATACACTACACTACAACATGTAAGCGATTAGTTTATAGAGGATATGGTGGCACAAAAATATGAAGTTTATTTTCGAGTGATGAAATGTTTTCAACATGAGAAGATAAGCTTCATATCTTCACACCAACCAATAATTCATGAGTAAAACAGCCAATCAATGGGCTATTTTTTGGGTCACATGATGTTACTTGAAACCTGTTAAAATCCTGAATTAATTTTGTTCAAGTCCTTAGACTGGATAAATTCAGTTCAGGGAAATATCTGGGCCGGGTTTTTCAAAGCTGGATTAGCGCTAATCTAGGATTAACTCTATAGGTCTTATTAAGAGTTAACCCAGAATTAGCACTAATCGGTTTTTGAACAACTTGGCCCTCTTCCTTTAAGTATTTCATTCCTAAACAAATAACCTCCCGAATTATTGAGTATGAGAAATATTACTTCACAAACAAAAACTTGTTGAAAACATCAGGGTGACGTCATCGATATATTGACGTGTGAGAGTATGGAAAATGTGTCACGAGGTCCCGGATGTAGTTTGCACGAAAAATACGAGTGGCGTACCTCCCAGTTAAACACTTATTTTTACATAATATATAGTGCTATGTTCTACCCACACATACAGTGATGCGCTAGGCAACTATTGTAAAATGTGTTATAATTTACCTGCCCGAATTTACACACATTAGTTTGTCAAAAGAAATTAGTCATCCATTGGACTTGAACATAAAGAAACGCTTACTGTCTCAGCGTCCGTTATATTGGATATTGTCTAAGGAGTTTGAAGGTCACTGGGTAAATAAACACTGGAGCTAAAAAATTGTCAGGGACCCATAAAAAATACCGTTATAACTATAGAAATATTCTTTGTGCTTGACAGGTTGTTAAAGACCTGAATGGTAGAATAGATAGAATACCTAACTTCCAGAAGAGCGTGGTAATGATACGAAAACAGTTAATGGGCGTGGATACGACAGCGCCAGAAACCAATAGGTAAGTATGTCTGTTAGAAAAGGAATTGGAACGCCGAGGGTTTTATTTAGAAATACAGTCATTGTCATTAACGTTGTCCACCGAAAAAAGACAATTACACATTTGGACATTTACACATTTAGACTAAAAGAAATATCACGTGTTTCCTCGAACGTCCTGACATAAGCAAACGCTGACATACCATTATCCATCTTAAATCCTCACTAAATGGTCGGGGCATTCTGGATTTTCGATTCACGAGTTTAATTTTACATTTAATGTTCAGGCTGGCGCAAGGCAAAGAATACGTGATGACACACGTGATATTTCTTTTAGTCTAAACGTGTAAATGTCTTTTTTCGGTGGACAACGTTAATGACATTGACTGTATAGCCCAGAGTGATTCCTTACGCTTCTCTCTCGGCATCTCGTCTGTTTAGACAAAAGCATTCAAAACAGTAAACTGTTTTATCTCTTTTAAGCCCCGTTTACACTGGCGATTTTTGCTGCGATTTTTATGGCGATTTTCGGAAATATGAAATCTTTTGTCTCATTCTTCAAAGAGATATTCGTCTAGGAAAATCTTTACCATTATTTATAATGGACACAATCGCAAAGAAATTCGCAGTAAAAATCGCTAATGTAAACGAGGCTTTATAAATAACAATTTCAAACTCAGAGCGCGCGCCCCGAAAAATGAAATTAGGTTTTAGATACTTACCTATCTAGGGCATTTCGACTAATCACGCGCCTTATCAACTCAGTTATTTCACAATCATCTTAGTTCAAAACTGGTGCTAGTATTGAGGTTATTGAAATATATCAGCCTCTTATAATCTTTTGTTTGTTTGGTTTAGTATGGCGCACAATAATCTTTTGGAAGCATGCATCGTCCTGGAAGAATTCTGCAAGGTATGTATCTACCACCTATGAAATCACCCCTAAAGGCTGGTTTTCAATAGCGACATAAGCGACGGAAGCATAAGCATAAGATCGTTATGTTCTAATGTAAATGAAGGTGACGGAGCCATAAGAGAAACAATAGGAAGTCTCCCATGCTGGGGACTGAGTACGAGAATTTGATTGGCTTACCACAGTTGTGCTTCTGTATGTTAGCGACGGAAGCATAAGAATCTGGTTTTCACTAGCGACATAAGGACGGAAGCAGAAGCAAAAGAAAAAATAAACCTTTCGTTCCTTCTGCTTATGCTTCCGTTGATGTTCTGCTTCTGCTTTTTTTCTGTCTCCGTTTTTTGATTTTCACTGGAACATAAGACCTCTTACGCTTCTTCTTCTGCTTCCGCTTCTGCTTCCGTCGCTAGTGAAAACCAGGCTTTATAGTTTAAAATGTCGGTATAAGCCAAAGAAAGCAATATAGCAAACAATTGCCTTTTCTTCCTATGTTATATGAAAGCAGATGCGCGATGCATTGCTGCACTTCTCTCACTACGATAAGTAGTAAAGTACCAGATATGTTTTTTAAATACTATTATAAGTAGGAGCAACGAACATGCTGTTCTTTTTTTTCCGGCTTAATCTCGTGTGATTCTTGCTCTTCTGCCGTGCTTACAGCCTCTCAGTTCACTGGCTCTCTTACCATTCATTACTTAATAATTGATGATGACTTTAATATTTTGTCATAGGAATTGGCTGCCATTGCCTTCGTTAAGGCTACGTCATCCCTACATCACCAATAACCAAAGAAAAATTTTATTATACAGAAATTAATAGCGAGCTTTCAAAGACAGTCATCTATTATTTGCAAGAAACAGCATCTGGGATCGCTGTGGTAAAAGTTTTGAACCTTCTTGGTTGTTATGGAAACAAATTGGGCTCCAGTGATTATTACGAAAGTATCTTTTTAATATCGAATATTAGTTCTTTCTAAATATTAAAGGACAAAGACAATTATTTTATCAAGCAGATTAAAATGGGAAAACGTATTATATAACAGTTGGCCAAGGGTTAAGGCTATTAGATTAATACATTAGAATATAATTTAAATGGTAATTGACTTAATTCACTATGACGTCACGGCTTGTTTATGTGGGGGATAGAATCGTGAAATCCAATAGAAAATTCAACAAAAATTAAAAATCTAAAATGTCCTGGTTTTCAGATATAATGTGTGTTAATATGTACTAAAAAATATTCCGAGCGCTTGTTGGCTATTCTACTTCTCTTCGTGGAGTGATACGGGTTTTAGAACAATTGTCGTTGAATTTGCGTTGATTTGACCCCCTCCGACGACCATGATCCTTTGCGTTAAACAATAAATCGTTTTGTTGTGACGTCATAGTGAAATAGGGTAATTTGAAGGTGATTCTATTGCAGCACTCACTTCGTCGTTAAATCAACTCAGGATCTGCTCACAAGAAAGGAAGTGTTTTTTTTTCCAAGAGACTTCTAAAGTTATTTTATAATAACTTTATCTTTGAACAAGCAGGTCCTACCTCTTTATAAGAAAGTAAGAGTGTGACCAAAGTGCGTCATCTCTATTTAGCCAATCAAAAAGCACGACGAATGACCATGAGTTTTTACAGTCATACGTCGTCCTTTTTAGCATGACGTGGATTGCAAAGACACATGTAATCTAGTAACGGTGTTGTGATCGGTTATGAACAGTTTTACTAGTAAAGACAGTTGGAGAAATACCAAGGGCATTTTTAGCTGAGATCCCCAGACTTGTGTAGATATCAGGCTTGTAAGACATCCATGTTCTAATACCCGCGTTTCTCAGGCTTCTCTCCACTCTTCTGACATCAGGTTCATCTGTGAAGTCTTTAGTGTAGGCAAAGATCACGTGTTCTTCGTTTGCCTTTTTCGTGCTGACTTTTGCTTCGTTTCCAAGCCTGCCTGTAATAACAGTTTTGGCAACAGAAAACCAAAGGTCATCGACGTCATATCTGAAATAAAAATATTCAGGGATCGGTGGACGCAAATATTCTTCTTAGGCTGCATTTACATGGTAGCAAAAGAATTTTTAAACTTACAGATTTTTGACCAATAAATACCATTTCAGAGCACGGAACCGTTGCTTTAATTGTATCCAAAGTACGTTATGTTTACACGAAAACGAATCGATATACTATTGGTGGTTTTTCATCTGATCATGCGCAAAGCACACTCCCTACAGCTTACCGTACAAAAAGTTATACGAACAAGGTGTTGACGACACGAGTGAAAAACGTCTGCGCATGCTCGGAATCCGTATTCAAATTAGTCAAAACAAGTAAATTTGACTTTCAAACATGCCTGATAAATTGGACGTCACAAAATGCTAAAATGTCCATCCTTAAAACCTGCTAATGCTAATTCTTTCATATTGTGTTTGTTAATACAGTATCTTGGTCTGACAAAAGTATACTCTCTAATCTTTTAGTATACTTGGAGGAAACAAAAATTTCTTTTCTCACTCAAACTCTTCTAAATTCTTAGAAAACGTGCTAAAATGCTCGCATGCGCAAACTTTTTTCTCTAGCGTCGGTGTTGACACGGTACCTTCTGATATCATATTCGTGCTAGTTAAAAGTTCGGTCCCAAATTTGCACGGCTAGGCATATGAAGTTTTTGTACGGATATAGCAGGGAACGCCTAACGCACAACATTTGGAAAAATTTTAATTCTTTTTTAATTCGATTGGTACCGTGTTGACGCAGCCTTAGTCTAGATACAGAAAACCAAAGAGGATTGGGTTGGTGCGCTCTATTATTAGGCCACATTATTACGACGACAGTATGCTAAAGAACCGCACCCCTCATTACCTCGTAATGGGGCGTTAGCACGGTCTAGCGTGACATAAAATATTAACTCAAGACATATATCAATGCGAAACATTTTCTCCGTTTTCATGTTTGGACGGAAATTTTTTTTTTTCGTTTTCGGTGTGAAAGTTGCGGATTCAAATTTATCCGGCATAGTGTGGACGGGGCCTAGGAAAACCGTGGACATCTAAAATATGTCTGGAATGTTAAACAAGTTCTGACCAATCACATGCGAAAGGTAATTAGAAATTCATTCATTCTCGCATGTGATAGGTCAGGACACGATGTTTAACATTCCAGACATTTTAAATCTTCACGGTTTTCTTAGTTTGACTGCAACAAACCTGTTTGTAAATATCATCCATTTTCCAGACATGTACCCATACTTGTGTGCAAGGTCTCTGAGGAGTTGTGCTCCAAATAATTTTATTCCCCTATTCTTTTGTAGTTCTTTCCATTCATCCTCGATCTTTACAAGCATATCGCGACAAAGGGGGCTATCTTGGTGTGTAAAACTCACAGATATCCACAAAGCATCTCTACTATTTATCTGCGAGGGCTTGTTTCCTTCCAAGAACGAATCAAGAGATTCTTTACCATCATAGCTCTTACAATCAACGGCTTCGCTCTTAAAAATAGTTGGAGCAATACCAAGGTCGTTGTTCACATAAATCCCTAATATTGTATATATGTCAGCCTTGTATGACATCTTTCCAGAGATTCCCAAATCCCTCAGGCCTTTCTCTACTCTAATGACGTCGTCTTTGTTTGTGAAGTTTTCAGTATAAACACAAATTACGTGTTTTTTTTCTTTTGGATTTTTCGTACTCACTTTTGTTGACGTTCCAAGTTTACCTGCTACAACTGCTTTCGCGATAACGAACCAAATATCATCTATATGCTTGCTAGAAAAAAACAAATGTAATTAAATTTAAAAAGCTTCGGTTGGTTAAACTGCTTCTATTACTGTCGTTCTATTTAAACCCTGAACACTCGAGTTTTTTAATTACCAATGCAAAACAATAAAATTCGAGATACATGTATTGAAAGTCTATAAAAGCTAGTCAAGGAGATGAAATAATGAAAGAGAAAGAAAAAAATTAAAGTATATTTGCTCGAGTGATCGCTGTTAGAGTAGAAAGACAGTAAGAAAGCTAAAGCTTTCAATATTCTGGTTGAGGTGGCTGCCTACTTTTGAACGTTCGAATTGAGCCCACAGTGTGCGCGCGCTCAAAAATCGCTCAAAAATCTACAAGATTTTATTGAAGAACCATACGCATTTTGAGCTTCAACAGGGAAAAACTCTCAAATTTTGCACGGGACTCTATATTTTTTAATAACTCATTCGAAAAAACTCCTAAAAATCAGGTTCAAAATTAGGTTATATAAACATTTTAGAAAAAGTTTAAATCCTTAACACATGAAAAAATAGATTTTTGTAGGGATTTTTGCTCGACTTTATGAGATTTTTTAAGAGCACTGAAACTACGAAATATGACAAATCAATGTGTCTCTTTGTCTTTTTGTCGAAAATATCCATGTATTATTGTAGAATGATTGACTAGCCTTCATTCGTGCAATCATATAGTCTGCAAATAACTATTATCTTATGAATCTTAATTTTTTTCCTAATCACTTTCGGTGGCGTAATTTTTACTCCAAAAGCTCGTGCATAGGCTTCCATTAAATGCTGATTATCTCGAAAACGAGCTCGGCACACCCAATTTTTCTTTCCAGATTTGGAATCAGCATTAAATTTCAATTCGGAAAATCGAAGTTTAAAAATAAGTTTAAATCAATTTCCAAAAGTAGGCAGTCACCTTAAGCCGAGGCGCCAGGAAAACAACAATAAAATCGGGTCACCAGCAAACCTGCTCGCAAATATCATCCATTTGCCTGAAGTGTAGTTATATTTTAATGCCAGCTCTTTGAGAGTTTTGGTTGCCACCATTTTAACGTGTTTCTTATTAAGCAGATCTCGCCATTCTTTCCTCATGATCATATACAATAACCAACGAGGAAGTTCTGTGGTGTCTTTAAGTTCACCTTCTTGCTCTTTGCACTTGGATTGTTCTGTATCTATGTCTCGCGGTTGGTGTTCTTGTCGTTCTCGTTGTTTGTTTTGTTGTTCCAGTGCAACTACTATTTGCCCTTTGTCTTCTCCGTCACCTTTTAGTACAGGTTTTCGTACTTGTTCTTCTCGTTCTTCGTCTGTTTGTTTTTCTGCTTCGTCTGGTTGTTGTTTTCCATCGTTTGCTCGTACCGGTATGTGTACTTCATCGTCCTTTTCTTGCTCGTCTTGCTCTTCGTCGTCTTGCCAATGTGACAGAACAGCAATCCACGAGGCGTCTGTAATACTCACTATTGAAGGTCGATTTATCTCGAGAAAGGCACCTAAAGGTTCTTGTCCTTGGTAAATCCTCCATACTTCACAATCACTGTCGCTAATTTCATCTTCACTAGAGTCTACAACCCCATTCGTATCGTCCATGATGAGACCTGCCTTTATTCACTTGCGAGTATCTGTTTTGAACTCCGATTGTGGTGGTTTCTTTTCCAACTGGCTTGATGTAATGTATTAAAAAATAAGCGGTTGTAAACCGCATGTGTCTACTACGTGGCTATCAGGCTATGTAAACACGGAAAAAGTTTTCTATTGCTTAAACAGTATTAGTTCTGATTCATTGCCAACCTCGTTCCCAGGGCCCTCTCGGCCGACTCCAATTCAATATGGCGGTCGTCGGGGAGAAGACCCTGGTGTTGGCTGGTATCACGTGATCAAAATCTCCAAGATTTCTGGAGATTTTGATCACGTGGTTTTTGTTTCAAAATGGCGGCCAAACTACTATTTCAAATCGTGTAAGTGTAGGGAAAAAGGCATTTCTTCGTGGGTATATGTTGCTCCCGTTTTAGATTACAAGACAGTTTTTGGATTGCTTGATGTGTAAAAGCTGCAATTTGTGCGAAAGTTCACCAACAACGGTTTTTTAGCCATTTTTTGAGTCGTCTTAGAAACAAAAGTGATGTAAATTTACTCCCGGACTTTACTTATATGGTTTCACTTTCTACTGCTACTGCTACTTCTTATAGTTTTGACTGCTTGGATACTGAGATTCGGAGTTGTTTATTGTCTACCAAGTGACCCATAGCTTAACTGTTTATGAACACGTTTAACTATTCAATATTCTCCCCGACGACCGCCATCTTGTTTTGGAGTCGGGCCGAGAGGGCCCTGGGAACGAGGTTGATTCATTGCTCTCCCCTACGTAACTGCCAGGTCATCCAAATTATACCACAGGACGCCCAATCGTAATCACAGCAGCTCGATGACAAAACAAAAACAAAAAAAATAAAAGGAAAAAACCAGAATGATTCTAATCTCCTGAGAATTGAAGCCCGTCGATTGAGGACATTTAAAAGATAATAATTTTTGCATTTCTTTATCGGTACATGAAGGAGGAAAATGTGCTGAAATGAATTTATGGGTAAGTAAATCTATTGCTTACTATCAATCACGTGACTTTTTTTAGAGTTGATTGGGGGGCAAACAAGCGGTTTGCTGGGGGGCAGCTAGCGGATGCTAAGTCAAAACATATCAAAATAAGTCCTCAAACTCTTGTATTTGACTATTTTCACGACATCAAACCAGAAAATATGAGATCAAAACAACCTCCAGGATTCTACAAGCCATCAAAAAAGAGCTATTACCGGAAGTGACGTCTATTGATAGCAACCTATTACCCCATTCCGGCACCAAAGCTTAAACATGTTTAAAGTGGTTTAACTAAACAGGTTTGGAAAACTATCTACGAACACTGCACAATATTTGGCAAAGTAATGCATGTAAACTATCCTTTGTCTTGCTCTCGTAATATTTGAGAAAGTTTTATTATATTGTAGGTTTCTAGTTTTCTCAATTTCTTTCCTAATGAAAACATAGTTTAACTAAACACGCTTAGGTGTGAATCGGGTATATACATTTATTTGGAATAAGAACCTTTAATATGGGATCCCTGTGTATACAACAATGGAAAATAACACCTAATAATAAGACCAGGATTATATTTTAATTTCTATTTGTTACTTAGGTCACGCCCATAACGTTCATGATGTCAATAATATATCTATAGAGGGCTGTCGTTAAAGAGTGTCAGTTTTCGAAATTTTTAGATGTTTTTTCAAGATAAATCAAAAATGAGAATGGTGACCCTCATTTTTAATTTCAGATTTTTGATAAACGCGATGCTCGTCATTATATATCAAAATATGAAAAAAAGTTTATTGGAGAGACTTTGAAATATTTTGATGTGAATAGTTGACACTTTTCCGAGTGGGGACTGGGGCGAGTCAGATAAAAATCGCCATTTATCTACTCAAAAAAGAGAAAAAAAGTGAAAATTGGTTTTGAATAAGCTTCTTATTTAGTTTCCGAAAGTAAAATGCCTAAACTTTGTTAGTTCCATGCCTTTAGTTGCATGCGCAGAAAAATGCGCACTGCAAACAAAGGAATTACCTTAAACACAAATCGGGCACGTTCAGTAGAGTTAAATTAATGGCCATGGATTTATCGAGTATAGCAAAATGAATTTCAATATTTTAATATGCAACAGATAAACTACAAAGGGTACAATGAGCGATTTTTGATATTTTGCTTCTTATATAAATAAATCGTAAGTAATGCTCCTGATAAGAACGATAGCGCTGTCTATTGTTCTGCGGCATATCGCTTGCGCCACATCAGAATTTTGAAATCACCTTTCTTTCTATACATTCCATGCCGTTGAGTGCTATCGTTCTTATCTGCATCGTTACTTTTAAAGTTGAAACGTCTAAAAATTCCAATGCCGTTTTTTTTTTTTACTGCATAAAAGACGATATACTCAAAATATCAAAATTAGCTCACACCATTTTGTAGATTATCTTCTACTTATTTACATAGTAAGGTTCTTTTGGCCATACGCGCTAACGCTATTCCATTAATTAAGGTCTACGGAACGTGCCTGATTTCCGTTTAAGGCTCGGCATTGCTCCTAATTAGAAAATCACTTAATATAATGTTATATTATGTTATATATAATATTATATTATGTTATATATAATATTATATTATGTTATATATAATATTATATTATGTTATATATAATGTTATATTATGTTATATATAATATTATATTATGTTATATATAATGTTATATTATGTTATATATAATATTATATTATGGCGCGTCCTATCTTCTAGCTCCTCCTACAACAGCTCCAGCAAAAGATGTAACCTTTGTCTTAAAGAAAAGTTTCTAATAATTTATCGACTGGAACTCTCATCATTAAATAAGCGCAACGAACTTGTATCTTCATGCCGCCACAGAAACAAAGCATTATTACGCAACAGCTAAACTACATCCACTAATTAATTATGTATACTTTTTCTATATAAATGATAGTAACGAATATTCTTATCATTAAATCCCCTGAAGAGTGAAGCAATTCACGAAACAGGCTTCTCGGGAAAAATGTTGTCTTGACTTTTTCTTCTTAAACAAATGTTCTGCTCTACTTCTATCGATGTATTGAGCACTATTTTACGGAAAATTGATTCACAGATTTCTTTCTATAATAATATAATTTTCGAAATCTTTATCATATGACCTTTAAAACGATGTACAGTATAAAAGAGTTTTCTTTAATGTGCTGCGTACAGAGAGCTTAAGAGTTGAAAGTCTCCGCAATTAGCTTAGGCCTATTTTTCATCCCTCATTAATAATGCATATAGTTTAGAAAAATGTGAAAATGGTCTAAAGTCGTTCAAAACCACAAGCTATATCCCATACTTTTTGTCTGAAAATGGCCAAAAATGACCTTTTTTTTGTCCCCCATAAACAATGCACATAGATTCAAAAGCTGTGAAAATGGGCAAAAATGACATTTTTTTTGCCCCCCATAAATAATGCAAATAGTTTCATAAGCTGTGAAAATGATTCAAAATAGGTCGAAACCATGGGCTATAGCCCATGCTTTTAACTCGAAAATGCTTTCTCTCCAAAAATCGCCAAAAACGACCTATTTTTTATCCTTTACAAATAATGCATACAGTTTCAAAAGGTGTGAAAATGGTCTACAATGGGTCAAAACCATGGACTATAGCCCATGCTTTTTACCCGAAAATGGCCAAAAATGACTAATTTTTCATTTGTGATAAATAATGCATATAGTTTCAAAAGGTGTGAAAATGGTCTACAATGGGTCAAAACCATGGACTATAGCCCATGCTTTTTACCCGAAAATGGTCAAAAATGACCTATTTCTCATCCTTTATTAATAATGCATATAGTTTCAAAAGGTGTGAAAATGGACCGAAATTGGTGAAAACCATGGGCTATAGCCCATGCTTTTTAACCGGAAATGGCCAAAAATGACCTATTTTTCATTTGTCATTAATAATGCATATAGTTTCAAAAGGTGTGAAAATGGACCGAAATTGGTCAAAACCATGCGCTATAGCCCATGCTTTTTACTCGAAAATGGCCAAAAATGACCTATTTCTCATCCTTCATTAATAATGCATATAGTTTCAAAAGGTGTGAAAATGGACCGAAATTGGTCAAAACCATGGGCTATAGACCATGCTTTTTACACGAAAATGGCCATAAATGACCTATTTTTCAATTGTCATAAATAATGCATATATTTTCAAAAGGTGTGAAAATGGTCTACAATGGGTCAAAACCATGGGCTATAGCCCATGCTTATTATCCGAAAATGGTCAAAAATGACCTATTTCTCATCCTTCATTAATAATTCATATAGTTTCAAAAGGTGTGAAAATGGATCGAAATTGGTCAAAACCATGGGCTATAGCCCATGCTTTTTACTCGAAAATGGTCAAAAATGACCTATTTCTCATCCTTCATTAATAATGCATATAGTTTCAAAAGGTGTGAAAATGGACCGAAATTGGTCAAAACCATGGGCTATAGCCCATGCTTTTTACTCGAAAATGGCCAAAAATGACCTATTTCTCATCCTTCATTAATAATGCATATAGTTTCAAAAGGTGTGAAAATGGACCGAAATTGGTCAAAACCATGGGCTATAGCCCATGCTTTTTACTCGAAAATGGCCAAAAATGACCTATTCTCATCCTTCATTAATAATGCATATAGTTTCAAAAGGTGTGAAAATGGACCGAAATTGGTCAAAACCATGGGCTATAGCCCATGCTTTTTACTCGAAAATGGCCAAAAATGACCTATTTCTCATCCTTCATTAATAATGCATATAGTTTCAAAAGGTGTGAAAATGGACCGAAATTGGTCAAAACCATGGGCTATAGCCCATGCTTTTTACTCGAAAATGGCCAAAAATGACCTATTTTTCATTTGTGATAAAAAATGCATATAGTTTCAAAAGGTGTGAAAATGGTCTACAATGGCTCAAACCATGGACTATAGCCCATGCTTTTTACCCTAAAATGGCCAAAAATGACCTATTTTTCAGTTGTCATTAATAATGCATATAGTTTCAAAAGGTGTGAAAATGGTTCAAAAATGGTCAAAACCATGGGCTATAGCTCATGCTTTTTAGACGAGATGGCCAAAAATGACCTATTTCTCATCCTTCATTAATAATGCATATAGTTTCAAAAGGTGTGAAAATGGACCGAAATTGGTGAAAACCATGGGCTATAGCCCATGCTTTTTAATCGAAAATGGCCAAAAATGACCTATTCTCATTTGTCATAAATAATGGATATAGTTTCAAAAGGTGTGAAAATGGTTCAAAATTGGTCAAAACCATGGGCTATAGCTCATTCTTTTTAGACGAGATGGCCAAAAATGACCTATTTTTATATGTCATAAATAATGCATATAGTTTCAAAAGGTGTGAAAATGGACCAAAATTGGTCAAAACCATGGGCTATAGCCCATGCTTTTTACTCGAAAATGGCCAAAAATGACCTATTTCTCATCCTTCATTAATAATGCATATAGTTTCAAAAGGTGTGAAAATGGACCGAAATTGGTCAAAACCATGGGCTATAGCCCATGCTTTTTACTCGAAAATGGCCAAAATGACCTATTTCTCATCCTTCATTAATAATGCATATAGTTTCAAAAGGTGTGAAAATGGACCGAAATTGGTCAAAACCATGGGCTATAGCCCATGCTTTTACTCGAAAATGGCCAAAAATGACCTATTTTTCATTTGTGATAAAAAATGCATATAGTTTCAAAAGGTGTGAAAATGGTCTACAATGGCTCAAAACCATGGACTATAGCCCATGCTTTTTACCCTAAAATGGCCAAAAATGACCTATTTTTCAGTTGTCATTAATAATGCATATAGTTTCAAAAGGTGTGAAAATGGTTCAAAATTGGTCAAAACCATGGGCTATAGCTCATGCTTTTTAGACGAGATGGCCAAAAATGACCTATTTCTCATCCTTGATTAATAATGCATATAGTTTCAAAAGGTGTGAAAATGGACCGAAATTGGTGAAACCATGGGCTATAGCCCATGCTTTTTACTCGAAAATGGCCAAAAATGACCTATTTTTCATTTGTGATAAAAAATGCATATAGTTTCAAAAGGTGTGAAAATGGTCTACAATGGCTCAAAACCATGGACTATAGCCCATGCTTTTTACCCTAAAATGGCCAAAAATGACCTATTTTTCAGTTGTCATTAATAATGCATATAGTTTCAAAAGGTGTGAAAATGGTTCAAAATTGGTCAAAACCATGGGCTATAGCTCATGCTTTTTAGACGAGATGGCCAAAAATGACCTATTTCTCATCCTTCATTAATAATGCATATAGTTTCAAAAGGTGTGAAAATGGACCAAATTGGTGAAAACCATGGGCTATAGCTCATGCTTTTTACTCGAAAATGGCCAAAAATGACCTATTTCTCATCCTTCATTAATAATGCATATAGTTTCAAAAGGTGTGAAATGGACCGAAATTGGTCAAAACCATGGGCTATAGCCCATGCTTTTTACTCGAAAATGGCCAAAAATGACCTATTTCTCATCCTTCATTAATAATGCATATAGTTTCAAAAGGTGTGAAAATGGACCGAAATTGGTCAACACCATGGGCTCTAGCCCATGCTTTTTACTCGAAAATGGCCAAAAAAGACCTACTTTTCATTTGTCATGAATAATGCATATAGTTTCAAAAGGTGTGAAAATGGTTCAAAATTGGTCAAACCCATGGGCTATAGCCAATGCTTTTTACCCGAAATTGGCCAAAAATGATGTATTTTTTATTTGTCATAAATAATGCAGATAGTTTCAAAAGGTGTGAAAATGGTCTACAATGGCTCAAAACATGGACTATAGCCCATGCTGTTTAACGGAAAATGGCCAAAAATGACCTATTTTTCATATGTCAAAAATAATGGATATATTTTCAAAAGGTATGAAAATGGTTCAAAATTGGTCAAAACCATGGGCTATAGCCCATGCTTTTTAATCGAAAATGGCCAAAAATGACCTATTTCTCATCCTTCATTAATAATGCATATAGTTTCAAAAGGTGTGAAAATGGACCGAAATTGGTCAAAACCATGGGCTATAGCCCATGCTTTTTACTCGAAAATGGCCAAAAATGACCTATTTCTCATCCTTCATTAATAATGCATATAGTTTCAAAAGGTGTGAAAATGGACCGAAATTGGTCAAAACCATGGGCTATAGCCCATGCTTTTTACTCGAAAATGGCCAAAATGACCTATTTTTCATTTGTGATAAAAAATGCATATAGTTTCAAAGGTGTGAAAATGGTCTACAATGGCTCAAAACCATGGACTATAGCCCATGCTTTTTACCCTAAAATGGCCAAAAATGACCTATTTTTCAGTTGTCATTAATAATGCATATAGTTTCAAAAGGTGTGAAAATGGTTCAAAATTGGTCAAAACCATGGGCTATAGCTCATGCTTTTTAGACGAGATGGCCAAAAATGACCTATTTCTCATCCTTCATTAATAATGCATATAGTTTCAAAAGGTGTGAAAATGGACCGAAATTGGTCAAAACCATGGGCTATAGCTCATTCTTTTTAGACGAGATGGCCAAAAATGACCTATTTTTTATATGTCATAAATAATGCATATAGTTTCAAAAGGTGTGAAAATGGACCAAATTGGTCAAAACCATGGGCTATAGCCCATGCTTTTACTCGAAAATGGCCAAAAATGACCTATTTCTCATCCTTCATTAATAATGCATATAGTTTCAAAAGGTGTGAAAATGGACCGAAATTGGTCAAAACCATGGGCTATAGCCCATGCTTTTTACTCGAAAATGGCCAAAAATGACCTATTTCTCATCCTTCATTAATAATGCATATAGTTTCAAAAGGTGTGAAAAATGGACCGAAATTGGTCAAAACCATGGGCTATAGCCCATGCTTTTTACTCGAAAATGGCCAAAAATGACCTATTTCTCATCCTTCATTAATAAGGCATATAGTTTCAAAAGGTGTGAAAATGGACCAAAATTGGTCAAAACCATGGGCTATAGCCCATGCTTTTACCCGAATTGGCCAAAAATGACCTATTTTTCATTTGTCATAAATAATGCATATAGTTTCAAAAGGTGTGAAAATGGACCAAAATTGGTCAAAGCCATGGGCTATAGCCCATGCTTTTACTCGAAAATGGCCAAAAATGACCTATTTTCATTTGTCATAAATAATGCATATAGTTTCAAAAGGTGGGAAATGGAACGAAATTGGTCAAAACCATGGGCTATAGCCCATGCTTTTTACTCGAAAATGGCCATAAATGACTAATTTTTCATTTGTCATAAATAATGCATATAGTTTCAAAAGGTGTGAAAATGGACCAAAGTTGGTCAAAACCATGGGCTATAGCCATGGTTTTTAGACGAGATGGCCAAAAATGAACTATTTCTCATCCTTCATTAATAATGCATATAGTTTCAAAAGGTGTGAAAATGGACCGAAATTGGTCAACACAATGGGCTCTAGCCCATGCTTTTTACTCGAAAATGGCCAAAAAAGACCTACTTTCATTGTCATGAATAATACATAATGTTCAAAAGGTGCGAAAATGGACCAAAATTGGTCAAAAACCATGGGCTATAGCTCATTCTTTTTACCCGAAAATGGCCAAAAATGACCTATTTTTCATTTGTCAGGATAAATGCATATAGTTTTCAAAAGGTGTGAAATGGTCTACAATGGGCTCAATGAACCATGGGACTATAGCCCATGCTGTTTAACGGAAAATGGCCAAAAATGACCTATTTTTCATATGTCAAAATAATGGATATAGTTTAAAAAGGTATGAAAATGGTTCAAAATTGGTCAAAACCATGGCTATAGCCCATGCTTTTTAATCGAAAATGGCCAAAATGACATATTCTCATTGTCATAAATAATGGATATAGGTTCAAAAGGTGTGAAATGGGTCAAAATTGGTCAAAACCATGGGGTTCACTAGCTCATACTCTTTAGAGGAAACGAGATGGCCAAAATGACCTATTTTTTAATGTCATAATAATGCCTATAGTTTCCAAGAAGGTGTGCAAAATGGACTCACAATTGGTCAAAACCGATCGGTCTCTAGTCCACTGGCTTTTACTGTCGAAATGGCCTAATAAATGACCTACTTTTCTTTTGTCAAGGGGGGAAATGAATAATGCATAATGTTTTGTTTCAAGGTGGCGAAATGGACCTCAATAGTTGGTCAAAACCATCGGCTTAAGCTCATGCCTTTTTAGAGCCCGCACAATGGCCAAAAATGACCTATTTTTCATTTGTCGATTATACTGCATATACTTTCAAAAAAAAAGGTGTGAAAATGGTCTACAATGGCTCAATGACCATGGACTATAGCCCATGCTGTTTAACGGAAAATGGCCAAAAATGACCTATTTTTCATATGTCAAAAATAATGGATATAGTTTCAAAAGGTATGAAAATGGTTCAAAATTGGTCAAAACCATGGGCTTATAGCCCATGCTTTTTAATCGAAAATGGCCAAAAATGACCTATTCTCATTTGTCATAAATAATGGATATAGTTTCAAAAGGTGTGAAAATGGTTCAAAATTGGTCAAAACCATGGGCTATAGCTCATTCTTTTTAGACGAGATGGCCAAAAATGACCTATTTTTATATGTCCATAAATAATGCATATAGTTTCAAAAGGGTGTGAAAATGGACCAAAATTGGTCAAAACCATGGGCTATAGCCCATGCTTTTTAATCGAAAATGGCCAAAAATGACATATTCTCATTTGTCATAAATAATGCATATAGTTTCAAAAGGTGTGAAAATGGACCGAAATTGGTCACACCATGGACTATAGCCCATGCTTTTACTCGAAAAGGGCCAAAAATGACCTATTTTTCATTTGTGATAAAAAATGCATTAGTTTTCCAAAGGTGTGAAAATGGTCTACAATGGCTCAAAACCATGGACTATAGCCCATGCTGTTTAACGTAAAATGCCAAAAATGACATGTTTTTTCATATGTCCAAAAATAATGGATATAGTTTCAAAAGGTATGAAAATGGTTTAAAATTGGGTCAAAACCATGGACTAGAGCCCATGCTTTTTAATCGAAAATGGCCAAAAATGAACATATTCTCATTTGTCAGAAATAATGGATATAGTTTCAAAAGGTGTGAAAATGGTTCAAAATTGGTCAAAACCATGGGCTATAGCCCTGCTTTTTAAGCGAAAATGGCCAAAAATGACCTATGCTCATTTGTCATAAATAATAGATATAGTTTCAAAAGGGTGTGAAAATGGTTCAAAATTGGTCAAAACCATGGGCTATAGCTCATTCTTTTAGACGAGATGGCCAAAAATGACCTATTTTTATATGTCATAAATAATGCATATAGTTTCAAAAGGTGTGAAAATGGACCAAAATTGGTCCAAACCATGGGCTATAGCCCATGCTTTTTACTCGAAAATGGCCAAAAATGACCTATTGCTCATCCTTCATTAATAATGCATATAGTTTCAAAGGGTGTGAAAATGAACCAAAATTGGTCAAAACCATGGCTATAGCCCATGCTTTTTACTCGAAAATGGGTCAAAAATGACTATTCTCATCCTTCATTAATAATGCATTATAGTTTGGCAAAGGTGTGAAAAATGGACCGAAATTGTCAAAACCATGGGCTATAGCCCATGCTTTTACTCGAAAATGGCCAAAAATGACCTATTCCTCATCCTTCATTAGATAATGCATAGAGTTCAAAAGGTGTGAAAATGGACCGAAATTGGTCAAAACCATGGGCTATAGCCCATGCTTTTTACATCGAAAATGGCCAAAAAGGACCTATTTCTCATCTTCATTCTAATGCATATAGTTTCGAAGGTGGTGAAATGACGGCGAAATTGTCAAAACATGGCTATAGCGCATGCTTTTTCCTCGAAAAATGGCCAAAATGACCATATTTATTCATGTGATGATAAAAATGCATATAGTTTCGAAAGGTGTGAAATGGTCTACAATGGCTCAAACCATGGACGTATAGCCATGCTTTTTACGCCTAAATGGGCAACATGCAAATGACCTCATCTTTTCAGTTGTCATTAATAATGCTTCTGATAGTTGCAAAAGGTGTGAAAATGTTCAAAATTGGCGAAACCATGGGCTATAGGCCTTCTATTTTTTAGATCAGATGGCCACAAATGACCTACTTCTCATCCTTCTTAATAATGCATATAGTTTTCACAAAGGCGTGAAAATGGACACGCAAGTGGTGATAAACATGGGCTTATAGCCATCGGCTTTTAAATCTGAAAATGGCCAAACTGACCTCTTCTCATTGTGCATAAATAATGGATATATTTTCAAAGGTGTGTGAAATGGTTGCAAAATTGGTCAAAGCCATGGCTAGTGCTCAATATCTTTTTAGACGAGCTGGCCAAAAATGACCTAATTTTTTATATGTGCTAATAATGCATATAGTTTCAAAAGGTGTGAAATGGACCAAATATTGGTCAAAACCATTGGCTATAGCCCTGCTTTTTACTCGAAAATGGCGCAATAAATGACCTTTCTTCATCATCCTTCATTAATATGTCCTATAGTTTCAGAAGGTGTGAAATATGACTCAATAATTAGTCATAACGCATTGGCTATAGCCCTATAGCTTTTGACTGCGAAAATGGCCCCCACGCCCAAAAAACCAAAAAACCTTTGGGTTCAAAATGACCTAGTTTCTCATCCTTCTTAATAATGCTTAGTTTTCAAAAGTGTGAAAATGACTCGAATTGGTCAAAACCATGGGCTATAGGCCCATAGCTTTTTACTCGAAAATGGCCAAAATGACCTATTTCTCATCTTCATCTAAATAATGCATATAGTTTCTAAAAGGGTGTGAAGATGGACTGCCTAAATGGTCGAAAACATGGGCTATAGCCATGCTTTTAGCTCGACAAATGGCCAACAAATGACGCTATTTTCTCGATGCCTTCATTAATACTGCATATAGTTTCAAAAGAAAAAAAAAAAAGGTGTGGAAAATGGACGCGAAATTGATCAAACCATCGTCTAGTCAGTCCGCTATGGCTTTTTATCCTAGCGATAAATGGCCAAAAATTTACCTATTTTTTCATTGTGGATAAAAAATGCATATAGTTTCAAAAAAAAGGGTGTTAAATGGTCTACAATGGCTCAAAACAGGGACTATGCCGCATGCATTTTACCCTAAAATGGGCGCAAAATGACCTATTTTCAGTTGTCATTAATACTGCATATAGTTTCAAAAGGGTGTGAATGGTTCAAAATTGTCAAACCAGGCTATAGCTCATGCTTTTTAGACGAGATGGCCAAAAATGAACTATTCTCATCCCTTCCTTAATAAATGGTCATATAGTTTCAAAAGGTGTGAAAATGGACCGATAAAATCCTCGAAATTGGTGATAAACCATGGCTATAGCCCTATCGCTTTTTACTCAAAATGGTCCAAAAATACTCTATTTTTGCATTTGTGATAAAATGCATATAAGCTTTTCAAAAGTTTGAAATAGTCTACATGCTCAAAACATGGAACTATAGGCCATCGCTTTTTAAAAAGCCGCTAACAAGGCCAAAAATGACCTATTTTTTCAGTTGTCATTATCATGCCTATAGTTTCAAAAGGTGTTGAAATGGTTCAAAATTGGTCAAACTCATGCCTCTATATAGCTGCATGCTATTTTAGACAGATGGCCAAAAAAAAATAAAAATGACGGCTATTTCTCATCCTTGATTTAATAATGCATATAGTTTCAAAAGGTTGACAATGACGCGAAATTGGTGAAATCACCATGGGTATAGCCCATGCCCTGTTTTTTTTTACTCGAACATGGCCAAAAATGACTTCTATTTCTCATATCTTATCCCTTAATAATCAATAGTTTCAAAGGTGGTGAAATGGAATCGCCCAGGCGTGGCGAAATTGGTCAAACGCATGCTGATAGGCCCATGCTTTTAGCTCGAACTGGCCACAAAATGACCATTTTGAACTTTGTGATTAAAAAGATCGCATATAGTTATCAAAGGTGTGAAATGGTCTACAATGCTCAAACCATGAACTATAGCCGTCATTGCTTTTGAACGCCCTTAAAATGGCCTTAAAAATGACTATTTTTCAGATTGTCATTAATTAATGGCATATGTTTCAAAAGGTGTGCAATGGTTCAAAATTGGGTGGGGCTAAAACCATAGGGCTATAATGTCTCATGCTTTAAGACGAGATGGCCAAAAATGACCTATTTCTCATCCTGTCATTAATAATCATATAGTTTCTAAAAGGGTGTGAAAATGCGACCAAGTTGGTGAAACCATGGGCTAGTAGCCATTCTTTTTTGACTCGAAAAGGCGCTATAATGACCTATTTCTCATCCGTCATTAATACAATGCATTAGCGTGTTCCAAAGGTGTGAAAATGG
This sequence comes from Actinia equina, assembly GCA_011057435.1. Taxonomy (NCBI): domain Eukaryota; kingdom Metazoa; phylum Cnidaria; class Anthozoa; order Actiniaria; family Actiniidae; genus Actinia; species Actinia equina. Next base: position 213,178 of record WHPX01000046.1, read on the forward strand.
ACCGTACAATTGGTCAAAACCATGGGCATTACGGCCTAACAATCACTGCTTGTTACTCAAAATGGCCAATAAAATGACCTAATTTTTCATTTGTCATGAATATGCATATGTTTCAAAATGTGAAATGGACCAAGTTGGTCAAAACCATGCTATAGCTCAAAAAAACTGTCTTTTACTCGAAAATGGCGCGATAATGACCTATTTCTCATGCCTTCCTTAATAATGGGCATATAGTTTCATGGGTGCAATATGGTTCTAAATTGGTCACACCATTGGGCTATAGCCAATGCTTTTTACCCTCGAAATTGGCCAAATGATGTATTTTTTATTTGTTCATCAATATGCGATAGTTTCAAAAGGTGTGTCAAAATGGTGCTACATATTGCTCAAAACCATGGACTAATGAGCCCATGCTGTTTACGCGAAAATGTCCAAAGACCTATCTTTCATATGTCTAACATAATGGATAGATCTTTCAAAAAAGGTATGAAAATGGTATCAACCATATGGCAAACCCATGGGCTATAGCCCTCAGCTTTTTGTATCGAAATGGCTCAAAAATGACCTATTTCTCACCTTCATTAATCTGCATATAGTTTCAAAAGGTGTGAAAATGGATCCGAATTGGTCAAACCATGGGCTATAGCCCATGCTTTTTATCTCGAAATATGGCCAAAATGACCTATTTCATCATCCGTCCTTATAATCATAGTTTTCAAAAGGTGTGAAAATGACCGAAATTGGTCAAACTGGCATGGTTCTATCAGCCGCATGCTTTTACTCGAATAATGGCCCAAAAATCAAATGACCTATTTTTCATTTGTGAAAAAATCGCATATAGTATTTCAAAAGGTGTGAAATGGTCTACAAGGGCTCAAACCATGGACTAGATCCCCTGGGCTTTTTACCGCTTAATGGCCATAAAGATGACCTATTTTTCAGTTTGTCATTAAAATGGCTATAGAGTTTCAGAAGGTGTGAAATGGTTCAAACAATTGTCAAAGACCATGGCTACCTAGCTCATGCTTTTAGAG